>CM067371.1:118938498-118953498 GCA_034401795.1 Chaetoderma sp. LZ-2023a
ATAGATACAGTTGTATTCCTCCATTGGCGGGCTAGACATTACACATAGTTTCTCACTGAACATACGGCAAGAAAAAATACCGGACAAAGGAATTGTCTGAAAGATGCACATAACATTTCACGTATATAGACTATCATAACATTTAATACAATATATTATCTTACTTATGGCCCATAATGTGCATAGGATCCATAGACCTTAGCTAAGCCTGGTCATAATATGCCAGCTACAAATCGGCCGAAAAGAAAGTGCCCGTAAATACATCGACTTCGGCGTGGCATGACGTCAGAGTTGAAAGTTTTCCGATTCATGAGGAGTACGATGCATACATAGCATCAGTAACTGATCGGTCGGTGGTATTCTCTGAAAGTCGCGATAATAATAGCTGCGATATTTAATGGACGGACACAAAGAAATGGCAGAATCACGGATATTTAGGAAATTACCTTTTGCATTAAACTAATGTTGATATAAAACGATTTTATGGAATACGTCAGAATGTTTATTTGGTCTCAATCTTTCAGCTGGTCTGCCTGCCTGCCTGCCTGTCTGTCCGTGTGTCCGTCGGTCTGTCTGTCTGGATGGATGGCTGTCTGTCGGTCTGTTGGTCTAACGGTCAGGTTTTGTGCATTCTTACAAAGTCACCTATGTCGAAAATAAGAGTGGATACCCCACGCTCTTGTACAGGTCAGTGGCTTTTTAAACCTGATCATTACCATTTCAGCTGCAGAAAGGTCGTGCCTTAAGATCATGATTCGTGAACTCGGCGTAAATGGTTCGATATAACTCATCATGCTATGATTTTCTACCAGTTGCTAAAACCTAATTGTTAAAGCCTGTCATATATGCCATGCGGGAAACATAACTCCTTCACGATCCTTGCCACTATCACCGGAGAGTTGTCTTCACCTGGATATAGGGTTCGTTTCACTAGCGGGTGGACATAATTATAGCGAGTAGTGTAGATGTAACGCGCCAATAAAGAATTTGCGCAGTTGGCCAACGGTGCAGGTCCAACGGCGCAGGGATCAACATCGAATTTGATATCGGCGCGCCCGTTGGCCAACGGCACAGGGGGCCAATATCAAATTACACAACTTTCTGATTTCCTGTTCGTCTGCCTAAAGGTTTTCACTCCGGTGTCACACTATGTTGTACTGCCGTAGCGAAACAGTAACGGAAGAAGGCTCCAGAGTTGTTAGAAGTCATTGTTGCTGTTAGAATTAAACAAGGCGCCGCTAAATATAATCAGTAAAATTTGATAAACTCATGCCGGTCTGAAAATCATATTAATTATTTTCGTTCTAATACGGTTTCAGGATGGACATTCCTCATGTTCATGTGGAAAATTTTGTTCTAGATAAGTTCGCTACGCTCAAAACATCATTGATAACAATTTTATTTACAAGCATTTTGCTGTGAATTGTGTTATTAAAGTATTCAAATTTAAGATTTATAACGCTTTGTTTAGTTAGTTATTTATTGTCTTCGCCAGCCATTAATACGGTTCGGTTATAAACTGAAATTTGTATGCTTTGATACTATTTCATATCGGCCCAAATATAGCGATTTCAATATTGGTCCCCTGCGCCGTTGGCCAATGAGCGCGCCGATATCAAATTCGATATTGGTTCCCTGCGGCATTGGCCAACGGGCGCTCCGATATCAAATTCGATATTGGTCCGTGCGATGTTCGCGAACGGCGCAAATTTGATATTGGCGCGTTACAGAGATATTCTAAATGTGGTGCATGCTATACAGAAATATAGGCAGCTAAGCAAAATTAGCTCTGTGAGTTTATCTAAATAGTTCTTATAAATTAGTGTATATAAAATATATATATGTAATAGAGTGAATTGATGTCAACTAATTATAAGCTAGGCATTAATTATATTCCACTAAATAAATAGTTATTTGAACCAAATAATCCATGTTTCTCACACCCTGTATAAAATGTCGGATATATACATGATATGTAAGGTGGATGGGTGTTGTTCATGCCAGAGAATGATGTGATAAGCTCGCTCTGACAGAAGAACAAGGGACATTCACGCTGAAGCAGGGAGGCAGTGGACATTTGGTAGACAGTGAATACAAGCAACAGAATTAGAGATGACGGATTCATGAGAATACAGAGCTTGTGCACAAAATGTGTGTAAACAGTGTAATATGTTAAAATAAGTCATGTAAGAACATTTATTCGACCTTCTTACCAGCAACTTATTAGTGAATTTTGTGAAACATTTGGGAAGTCGGATTAAGTGCAGGCTCCAGACATGTGGAGGAAATGGTGTGTAGCATAGATGTGCTATAATTGTGTCGAGATGTGTGAGCAGTTGCAGCACAGTCTTTCACTTTAACAATGGGGGTTTCGTTACGGCTGTTGTCAGTGTAGTTTTTTTCGGTACTACTAATATATCTTCGGACAGTTTTTCTGGACAGTTGTCCAGTGGATTTTCTACAGGAACCGTATAAAATATGCATTGTAAATAGGCTTATGTAGAATACATCTATAACATCCAAAGGTGTGTGTTTTTGTAAATTAATGTCACAACCCCTCAATATACGGACCAGGTGGCTTGGTAAAAATGTCATCTAAGGAGAGACACCAGACATCATTGGATATGCTAATGGTAGCATACATTATTGGATATGTTAATGGTGGCTGGTGAGGTTAAAGCTCCCTTACATATATATACACCTGTGCAAAAGTTAAGCACCAGCAAAAACAATAGAACGTAGAAACATGATGGTACAACTAGGCTGCCATACTTTTTGTCCCCGCGTTAGCTGACATAATTCCAAGTACGAAATGCACATGCATGCATGACTTCACGCCGCTTGATGTCCGTGCGTGGCGGGAAACAGCACACGTGTTCAGTTATGTAAAAGTCCAGTTTGAGGTGTAGAACATTACATACAGATTTAGGCGACAAGATTAGGAATTTTGTGTTCATGACCGTGGTTTATTTGTACAGAGAGAATTAGCTCTTGATTGTGAACCGCTATGGCAAGACGAAGGTTAAGTGGTCGTGTGAAATGGCAAATCATAGGCATGCATACCACTGGTATGTCATGCAGAGAGATTGGCAGACAGCTGAACATTAACCATACTGTAATCAGTCGTTTGATTGCAAAACATGTGCAAACTAACGAGGTGAACGACAGGCCTAGATCTGGAAGACCGAAGAAGACTACTGCCCGTGATGATCGAGCCCTAGTACGCCTTGTTAGGATATCTCCATTCACCAACAGCAGAGTGCTCAGCCAGCAATGGGAAACGCGCAATAGAGTGTCAATGTCTACCGTCAAAAGGAGACTGTATGCTGCTGGCATGAAAGCTAGGAGACCTGTCAGACGTCCTCTCCTCACTGCACACCACAAAGAGGAGCGTCTGAGGTGGTGCAACGAAAGAAGACACTGGAACATGAGATCCTGGAGACGGGTACACTGGTCCGATGAAAGTCGGTTCCTGCTTCATGCCACAGATGGTCGAACTCGTGTATGGAGGTCCAGACGCACGGCGTACGACCAACGTAACGTCATGGAGGAAGTTCCATTTGGTGGAGGTTCCGTTATGATATGGGGGTGCATCTCATTTGATTGTAAGCTGGATCTGTTGACTGTACCTGGAACACTAAATGGACAAAGATATCAAGATTCCATACTGGATAGAGTTGTGGTCCCTCATTTTGTAAATCATGCACCTGGAACCCACCCTATATTCATGGATGACAACGCCCGACCACATCGTGCTAGAGCTGTGCATGAATACCTCCGCCAGAATGCCATCGAAACCCTACCATGGCCAGCAAGGAGCCCTGACATGAACCCTATTGAGCATATCTGGGACATTCTGGGAAACATGGTGAGAATGAGGGATCCTCCTGTGCAAAACCTACAGGAATTAACAGACGCACTCCATTTTGAATGGCAACGAATACCACAATGGCGTATCAGTCGGTTGGTGACCAGCATGAGACGTCGTGTCCAGGCCGTCATCCAGGCACAAGGTGGATATACCCGGTATTAATAATGACAGTCTCAAACTCGTGCACAGATGTTAAACCTCGTTTTCAGACACCATTAATGACAATCTAGCCACGTGTGTCAACTGTAGGGCAATAGTTGTCAGTTGTGTCAACGTAACCATATTCAGGCCTCGTTTTCAAGTTCAAACAAAAACATACAGTGTTTCCCCACCATCATAATCAGCATTCCTCTAGTTGCATTATTACCTCTTGCACTAAGATGGATGGGTACATAAATGTTTATGCTATTGCTTTCTTCATAGCACATGAATATACCCTCGCATGTGCGTAAAAATAGGGTGGTGCTTAACTTTTGCACAGGTGTATATATATATATATATATATATATATATATATATATATATATATAGAGAGAGAGAGAGAGAGAGAGAGAGAGAGAGAGAGAGAGACGGAGAGAGAGAGAGAGAGGGAGAGAGAGGGAGAGAGAAGGAAAGAGAAAGAGAAAGAGAGAGAGAGAAAAAGAGAGAGAGAGTGGGCAGGGAGAGGGGAGGTGGGGATGGAGAGGGAGAGGAAGAAAGTAGGGGAGGGGGAGAGGGGTTATGAGAGAGAGAGAGAGAGAGAGAGAGAGAGAGAGAGAGGGGGGGGGGGTGAGAGCGAAAGGGAGAGTGACATGGAGAAAAAGGGAGAGAGGGAGAGCTGGGGCGGGGGAGGGGGAGGGAGATGGGGAGAGAGGAGTGAGGGGGATAGGGGATAGGGTGTTAGGATTAGGGAGAGGGTGGTGGGGTGGGGTCAAGAGGGAGAGAGGAGAGAGGGAGAGGCATACGGAGAGGAAGATACGGACAGTTTGACGGGTGGGCGAGAGGGCTGGTGGGCAGGTGGGTGGCTCATTTTGAAAACGGATTTCTGCATGCAGCTTTGACAGACTGAGTGAACACTTTGAGAATCTGTCACAATCTGGCACAGTCTGTCACAATCTGTCACAATCAAATTGCCAACACTATGCCTTTGAATTGTACGTCTGATGCATTTATAACAGCAAATATACATCCGGTTACATGAATATGGGGAATTCTGAGTTACAGACCCTGTGCAAAGTGGGCGGAGCTTAGTTAGAAATGAATCCATTAATAACAAGTGAAAACTTAATGCAAATTCAGTTTCCATACTAACAGTGAATGGAACTTTCCGGTTTTAGCTATTCCCCGCCCATCTCTAGATAAGCTCCACCTACGCTTCGCCCGTGTTGGGATCGATCTCCGAACGCCCTGACTATCAATTTCGAGAAAACTATACAGGTAAGTTTTTAAATATTTTGAAACTAATTTGACTGGGTGATGTTGCTGCCTATGGCAGCAACTGTGCCCAGTCAAATTAGTTTCAAAATATTCAACAGAATGTTTATTAAATATTACAATTCGTACAACAACGCTTAGTCCGTCTTCAAGCATGCGTTCGAGAGGTACTTAATTACATCATTCATGACGCCATTGGTTATGACGTCATCCTACATAGCACGCAGTTGATTATGACGTCATGTGATGAATGGATAAACTGGAAAGGTACAGTGCCTGTTATGCTGTAGATGCATATTATCAATGGATCGCGTCTCTCAAACGTCACCTACTGAATTATCAACGTCAATCACGATTATTGAAGGCCAGGTTTATCTAGGCAACCGCTGTTATGTTTATGAAGCACCGACCTCAATGACATCACCACCTAGCAGTGGCAGATCAATTAACTTGTGCTAATCTAACGTTCAGCGAAGTAATTTAATGACCATGGAATGAACAATCACGTTATGATTATGTCAAAGCCGATGCAACGTTAAACTAATCGTATTGCTTCAATCCACTCTCCAATTCCAATACAGATATAGACAACACTGATATCAAGCGCATTAACATGAAGCAATTCAAATGAAGAGAGATCTGAACTCAAAATCCAACGTTTATCAAAATATTCCAAGTTAGAATTTAGTCTATATTGTTATGGCAATTGATGAACCCATTTCTAGCCAGACCCCGCCCATTTCTAGCGAAGCTCCGCACACGCTTTGCGCGTGTAGTGATCGATTTATATACTTCGATCCCTGAATTACCAGAATCTAAATTGTGGTAATTTCTAGCTTGTGGTCACCTGTATTCTGTGAAGGTGCTTCCCAGAAACTTGAATTCTGTCACTTGCTGCTGAAGTTGCGCGTCGTCGATGTTGATATTCGGGGTTCCATACGTTCGATTTGCTGTTTTGCTGATGATGGTTTTCATATCCTATCATCGTGAGAACGTGAGGATACGAGCAGATTTCAATAAATTTAAAGCAATGACATTGTTATGTTTTCTACTTTTTTATTTTCAGTTCTCCGACGACTGGCCAGTATGTGAATGACACACCCCGTTAGTTCAGATTAACTTAGCGAATTACACATTCGACCCAAGGTATGAATGTCACGTGATAATTCTTCATAGATGCGTGATAAGAAAGGTGTATTTACAACGAGGAAATGGTGGACTTCCAAATCCATTCATATTCTTGTTTAATAACATCTATGCGACAGATCATTTAAGTCATCGATCACGTTTCTACCGTCAGGGCAACATGATGACCAAGTGTGACGTCACCACACCATTCCACTCGAATATCATATGGGGTTTATCGATCTGACCATACGGCGAGTTGTGCCGTCGCGGTTAAACCACTAGTTGCATTTCTGGGTCATCTAGGCGAGCACCATAACATCATTGAATTGTACTGTGACTGCCATGTTAGTATGGAATATTACCCAGCCCTTCAGTACGTAATGTTGATTCTATAACTTACAATGCCAACATTTCTCTCCGCATCCTCTCATCAACAAAGTTATATTAGTTAAATATAGCTCAAGGTCAGTAGTCCTGTTTCGACGCGATTTCCACGAAACTACCAAGAAGGAGTGCACTTCATATTGCCCATATATGACAGTTGTGCTGCTTGAAAGCAGTCCCGTTGAAATCGTGGCGACAGGTGGGGTGGGGGTGGGGGTGGGGGTGGAGACATACAAGATTAGCATGGGGGAATGTAATGTAAATTTGTCCATCATTGTTTAACACACCATGTAGTCGACCATCACGTCGCTAAGGCCGTTTTCTCACTAGAGAGTTAATCAGGAATAACGTCATACTTCAGTATGGCGTTATTCCGGATTAAGTCTCTAGTGAGAACACGGCCTAAATGACAGTATTCAGCTGAATGAATGACAGAAATGTTACTTATCAGGTGAGATAGTTGCCCTGTAGGTGGGGCTTAGAATACACTTTCCGTATCCTCTGCCTGTCGTACGAGGCGACTAAAGGAGGTAAGGGTGAGGTAACCCTGACAGAAACCTCGAGTGCTGAAGACGGAGGTCCCAGGCCGCACGGCACACTCTAATAAACCATGGATCCGAGCACTTAACGCTTATGATCATGTCGATAGTCACTTACAGGACTGGCGGTATGATCAGCGAACGAAAAGAAAAAGAAGAAGGTGAGATAGAGTTAGAGAATTAGATTTATTTTTCTTTTCTCCAAAGGTTATTGAGAATATATATGGGTATTCATTTCTAAGACATAACAGTCGTCATTAGTCCCAGCCCCACCCCCACTCCATCCCGCCTGTCTCAAGGTAAGCTCCTCCCACGCGTCTCCCGTGTTGGGATTAATCGATCCCTACAATCTCTGAATCTCAATTTCCAGAAAACTATACAGGTAAGCTATGGCGGCAACAACGCTCAGTCAAATTAGTTTCAAAATATTCAACAGCATGTTTATGAAATCGCAAGGACATACAATTCATACAACAACGCTTAGTCCATCATCAATGGAACTTTCCAGTTTATTCATCAACCATATGACGTCATAATCAGCTACGTGACGTAAAGGTTGATGTCATAATTAATTGCGTTATGAATGACGTAGATAAGTTCGTCACGGACGCATAATTGATAAAGGACTAAGCGTTGGTGTACGAATTGTATGTCTTTACTTTTTAATAAACATTCTGTTGAATATTTGGACACTAATTTAACTCTTGTCGTCGTCGTCGTCGTCGTCGTCGTCGTCGTCGTCGTCGTTGGTATTGTTGTTGTTGTTGTTGATTTTCATTTGCCGCTTATATCTTAGGTGTATTTGTGTCATAGCTATGTCTTGAGGGTGCTTCCCCGAAGTGTTGCGTGACGATGTCCTTACTCTCCTCCAAAGGCGTGCCATCTGAATGACGGCATGCATCAGGGAGTGAGGAAGAGTGTCCATGTTTCCACCGATTGCCCGTCATCCAGCCACCTGACCGTCTGGTCTCACCAGAGCGGGATCGCAGCATGGTGCATATTTTGTGTTCTAATATTTAGTATTTTAACTCTGAGCGGTGTCTAACTTTGACAATATTCGAATCCTAAATAATTTGTTCCGAAGTAGACAAAATCTTTCAAATTTAAATTCAACTCTTATACAATTAATACAAATTCTCTATTAGTAGTAGACAGACATTCATCTAGGCCTCTAATATGCACATTGCGAAGATAAAGTTGATTTGATGTCAGAAGCCAAAGACATTGCTCTTGAGAATTTCTAATGTATGCGGTCAAATGGGGTGAAAGACTGCAATGGTTCCACTTTTGGTAATATTAACAGCAGCAGCAGCAGCAGCAGCCATTTACCATGCCACCCTTGATATTCTTATGAGGAAATTTAGATTTTCTTAAAGAAATATAGGCGGTAAATGGTTAAATGTAATGAGCTGTTGGGTAAATCGACGATAATTTGACTGACTGATGCTGCCGCCTTGAGTGGCAAATCAGTCAGTCAAAGTGGAGCTAATTTATCCAGTGATTAGATTAACTACAATAAATGGTCAAATGCATTAAGGATAATTTGACTGAAAGTTGGTAAAGCATCGAGTAGCAACGGCTTTAAGTCAAATTAGAATTAAAATATTTGATTGTTTTAAATACCATATAAACGTGCGCCCGCGCCCGTGTGTGTGTGCACGCGTGTGTGTATACACGTGTGCGTATAATGTGCGAGTGCGTGTAAGCGTGTGTATGCGCGTGCGTATGTACGGGTGTGTGCAAGGGCGTGACTGCGTGTATTTGTATGCGTGATCGCCTATTTGTCCGTTTGCTTACATCTGCTTGTGTGTGCCCTGTATGACTGAGCGTGTGTGTGTGTGTGTGTGTGTGTGTGTGTGTGTGTGTGTGTGTGTGTGTGTGTGTGTGTGTGTGTGTGTGTGTGTGTGTGTGTGTGTGTGTGTGTGTGTGTGTGTGTGTGTGTGTGTGTGTGTGTGTGTGTGTGTGTGTGTGTGTGTGTGTGTGTGTGTGTGTGTGTGTGTGTGTGTGTGTGTGTGTTTGGAAAGAGTGTATGTATATGTATATTTATTAGCCTGTATATACTTATTATTATTATTGTTGTTGCTGTTCCCTGAGGGCCTCAGGAAGATCACATGTTGATGATTTACCCTCAATAAAGAACGATTATTATTATTATTATTATTATTATTATTATTATTATTACCCTAAACCACACCATGATACATTGTTTTGTGATGTCGTGTAGGAGTTTATATAACACTCCATAAACCATGACATTCGGTGAGATTTTCTTCAAATGAAGTTTAACTAACCTAGCCTAACTCTGACTACACAGCTTTCGTTCTATGTCATGTGTGGTTAATGTGGCCTAACTCTGACTACACAGCTTTCGTTCTATGTCATGTTTGTTTAATGTTGCTTAGCTCTGACTACACAGCCTTCGTTCTATGTCACGTGTGTTTAATGTTGCCTAACTCTGACTACACAGCTGTTGCTTAGCTCTGACTACACAGCTTTTGTTCCTTGTCATGTTTGTTCAATGTTACCTAACTCTGACTACACAACTTTCGCTTCTTGTCATGTTTGTTTAATATTGCCTAACTCTGAATGCACAGCTTTTGTTCCTTGTCATGTTTGTTTACAGTGGCTTAATTCTGACTACACAGCTTTCGTTCCACGTTTACAATGTCTTCTTTTACAGCTCGTAAATCTTCCGTTTGACTTCAGTACAACAGAGATATAGATGTTCATCAATTATTTCGAATATGTCTTGTATCAACAGGAATTGTTTCTGGGCTGAAATGTTTAACGGGCTAATGGTTATTGATCAATGATATATGAGGCAATGATAAATACCGACCATATTGGATTCTCAAACACTTGGTAGGCTAAAACATCAAATCTCTACTGTCACAGATGCAGCAAGATATAAATAATTTCTTAATATGTCTGAGTGAGTAAGGAAATGTGAAATGGAATTGTTTATCATTTACAGCTGTAACGACAGATATTTTCTTTTTGTAGTAGTAGTAGTAGTAGTAGTAGTAGTAGTAGTAGTAGTAGTAGTAGTGGCGGTAGCAGTAGTAGCGGTAGCAGTAGTAGTAGTAGTAGTAGTAGTAGTAGTAGTAGTTGCAGTAGTAGTGGTTGCAGTAGCAGCAGTAGCAGAAGCAGCAGAAGCAGCAGAAGCATCATCGTCATCATAATCATCATCATCATCATCATCATCATCATCATCATCATCATCATCATCAACATCATTATCAGCAGCAGCAGCAGCATAGTAGTAGTAGTAATAGTAGTGCGTGCGTGTCTGCGTGCGTGCGTACGTGCGTGCGTGTGTTTGGGCGTGCGTGCGTGCGTGCGTGCGTGCGTGCGTGCGTGCGTGCGTGCGTGCGTGCGTGCGTGCGTGCGTGCGTGCGTGCGTGCGTGCGTGCGTGCGTGCGTGCGTGCGTGCGTGCGTGCGTGCGTGCGTGCGTGCGTGCGTGCGTGCGTGCGTGCGTGCGTGCGTGCGTGCGTGCGTGCGTGCGTGCGTGCGTGCGTGCGTGCGTGCGTGCGTGTCTGTCTGTCTGTCTGTCTGCCTGTCTGTCTGTCGACCATGCTGTCTGTCTGTCTGTCTGTCTGTCTGTCTGTCTTTCTGTGCGGAATAATCGATTGCAACATATCTGCGAAACTTTGGAGCGGGGCAGGCGTCAAACTGTCAAATCACTTATAACGCAACTCCTACGAAACCATAAAACGGAATTCAACCAAATTTAATATGTGAGTTACCATATGATTGCGGAGTACATGAAACCATTTGGGAGGGTCAGGGGTCAAAAGATTAAATTTTAACGTGCGAAAACTGATTGCAACGCAACTCCTCTGAAACCGTTGGACAGAATTCAACCAAATTTGGTATGTGAGTTACCCATAGCAATGTGGAGTGCATGAGCACATGTAGATTTGGCCCGGCCTCCATGGGTGGATGGGGTTGGGGTTAAAATGTTAGGAAAGTGATTGCAATGCAGCTCCTCTGAAACCATTGGACGGAATCCAACAAAATTTGGTATCTAACTTACCAATGTCAATATGGAGTGGATGAGGACATTTACATTTGGCCTCGGCCCCAGGGGTGTGAGGGGTGGGTTAATAGTTCATGAAATTGATCGTAATCCAACTCCTCTGACACCGTTGGACGAAATTCACCCAAATTATGTGTGTGAGTACGTGGGGATTTGCGATGACGCGTCATCGACCGAGCAATCCAGTTGTTGTTGTTGTTGTTGTTCGCGTTGTGTTGTTCGTGTTGTTGCTGTTGTTGTTGTAGCACGTAATAGAACCACCTACACACTTATGGTCTTATGCTGTGAGTACTAACCTAAGATGGGGATCGTTCTGCTAGAGCTTGGCCACTCTACATTAAGGGAGACAATGCACGTGAAGTTTACGAACCATTCAGCACTCAGAGTTATTTCCCTTAAATATATATCGGCGATAATTTCGACATTAAAAGACGTAAATCTATGGTGTTCTATTAATGCCGTCGTGATGATTCTTATCGCCCACGACGCGCGACGCGCGATGGCATTAATAGAATACCATATAAATTATTATTTTAAATGTCCAATTGCATCCTGGAAACATAAGACTTCAAGATTAGATACAATCCTGCCAGGTTGATCTCAGCCTGAATGTATGGGTAAGCGGTTGAATATTTTGAAACTAATTTGACTGTGTCTTGTTGCTGCCTATGGCAGCAGTTGCGCTCAGGCAAATTAGTTTCAAAATATTCAAAACCATGTTTATTAAATAGTAAAGACATACGATTCATACAACCTGACGGTCTATTAAGCGTTTAAGAAGGACTACATCGAGTCATCCATGACGTAGTGGTTATGACCTCATCATACACGTCACGTAGTTCATAATAATAATAATAATAATAATAATAATAATAATAATAATAATAATAATAATAATAATAATACGGAGCCCAATTTATGATGCATCACCCTGCTTGGTTTTATAAGGACACCCACCCGCATCACCCTAGAAGTTTAAAATTGATTCTCCATTATTAATGAGCGGATCTCGATAAAACTTGAGAGCGCTATTCTATTGGTAACTCTTTACATCGTTACAAGGTGTATACATCTATTACCTTTAAAATTGTACATCTTGCAAATTAGAAATATGTTCTGGGAATGGAGACCTCCGCATTCATCCATACTTTTTCGAATTTCGTCTGGAGGAATTGGAGCACTTCACTCCTGGTCTGTCCGGCCCGTCGTTGCACTTAGCATTCTGTCCCAAACCAACAACAGCAGTAAATGACAGTGGCAGCAGCAGCAACTACTACTACTGCCTCTACTGTTACATCTACTGCTACTGCTACTGCTACTGCTACTGTTGCTGCTCAGGCCATTGCCACTGTCACTGCGACTACTGCTGCCACTACTACTACCACAGTCTGTCCTGCAGCTCATTGCTACAGTCGTAAACCAAATTTACTGGAATTTACTATGTTTAATGTGTACAGACTACAAATTCTAAATATGTTCTGGGAGTGGGGACCTCCAATTTCCTCCATACCTTTCCGAATTTCGTCTGGAGGAATATGAGCGCTTCGCTACTGGACTGACGGGCCGGTCGCACTCATCATATTTCCCATAAACAAACTTCTCTTTTCATAACATATATATGTGCATCACGGGTATATGCAAATCACTATTTAACTGCATTACTGAGATTGGCTAACGGGAGGGAGTTTTGATTACCTAGGTACTTATATTATGTTGAAATAATAATAATAATAATAATAATAATAATAATAATAATAATAACAACTTGCCCTGTAGGTGGGGCTTAGAATACACCTTCCGTATCCTCTGCGTGTCGTAAGAGGCGACTAAAGGAGGTAAGCGTGAGGTAACCCTGACAGAAACCTCGAGTGCTGAAGACGGAGGTTACAGGCCGCACGGCGCACTCTAATAAACCATTGATCCACGCACTTAACGCTTATGATCATGTCGATAGTCACTTACAGGACTGGCGGTATGATCAGCGAACGAAAAGAAGAAGATAATAACGACGACGACGACGACGACGACGAGGATAATAATAATAATAATAATAATAATAATAATAATAATAATAATAATAATAATAATAATAATAATAATAATAATTACCAACATTCCATGTAATCGCCATTGACCGTGTAAATGTATGTATTAATGGACCCCATATGCCACATTGTGGCCTGGGTGTAAATAAATTGAATTGAATTGAATTGTTACAGAGCCGGATTTTCAGATCACTGCCCTGCTGGTTTTTAGTATGGCGCCCACCCTTAAATTTTAAAATCGATATTCCGTCATTACTGATGAACAGATTCCGATAAATCTTGAGAGAGATATTCTATGGGCAACATTTGACACCATTACTTAAACAGATTTTCTATTTACTCCCCTTTAGATTTAGTAGGACCATCCTTAAATTCTGAAATCGCTACTCTTCTGATATTACTGCATGGATCTAGATAAAACTTGAGAGTGATATTCTATAAGTAATTCTTGACATCAACCTTAAATTTCAAAATCGCTCCTCCTCCGTTATTAATGAACGGATCTCTGTGAAAATTTAGAATGGTATTCTATGGGCCACTGTCTACACCATTACAGTTACTGCCCTGCTGGGTGTAAGACGGGTGGCCCACACTTAAATTTTTTAATCGCTACTCTCTTAGAGATGAACGGATATTGAGAAAAGTTGAGAATGATATTCTATGGGTCAGTCTCGAAATCAGTGCCGAGTCCAATTTTTTTGTTCAGTACCCTGCTGGGAATCAAAATGGGGGATATAGAGGCGCTTTTTGATTGACGCTCACAAGTTACGCGATTTCGAGTAGGCGGGGCTTAATTATAAGAAGTGTCAGAAAGGTATGGGTTTTGGTACGAGGAGGAGGTAGCTCAGGCGGTAACAAGCAGAGCTGCGAAACCAGCGACCCCAGGATCGCGTCTCTGTTAGACCAACTGACGATCGCTGGAAACCGATGTAAAAACTGGGGACATTACCAATAATAGACTGAAATAAAACCAGCCTAGAATGGCGTGAATGAGACCTGGAATCAAGGACTCGATAGACGCCAATCAAACCAATAACTTCTGTGGGTTCTGGTAGAATGTTTAAACACGCCACTTTTTGACACTCTATATATATGGGCAATTAAGCCTAGCCCCTCGAAATCAGGTGACATGTGAGAGCCAATCAAAAAGCGTATCTATAGGGCCTACTCCCCACCCACAACAAAGCCATAACATCACGAATAGGGGTTTGCATATATACTACAGCGGCCGCACTGCGCCCTATGGATGGGCAACCATAATGGAAGGGATGTTATGGCTTTGCTGTTGTGGCCATGCGTCCGTACCTGCAGCCCATCATTGCATTACTTAATTAATCAAAGTAAGCGATTGTGTTCAAATGTGCATAACACACGCCCGCCCACTCGTCACAACACACGCCCGCCCACTCGTACAGCCATGCAATCTACATTTAGAATACAAGTTAAATTTGTGATTAAAATTTAACATAAAACAAACAAGGTATTTTATATATATCCACATTTTGTACCACATAGAAGATTACATAAATTAAACATATAGTTTATGTGAATAGTATAAACAAATATTAAGTTTTGTAGCG
>CM067371.1:118958498-119145701 GCA_034401795.1 Chaetoderma sp. LZ-2023a
TGCTCAGTCAAAGTATCCTCAAGATACTCAACAGCTCATCTGTATAGCTTTCTGGAAATCGATAGTCAGGCAGTTCAGATCGAGATCGTGTATAATACACCTTTTACTCCGGATTTACCTATATTATACCAAGTGAAATTAATCTAGCATTTTCTGCGCACACGCGCACACGAACCCCACAGTGCCAATCAGCCATAGAACTTTGTGTGACCTGTAATTTCACCCACCTTTCCCATCCGACTCCCTAACCCTGATCGCAGAGCTGTGTGCAAAGTTGAAATTGTATATAGGCCCTAACCTCCTTGACCTAGCGAAAACAGAATTCTTGGGACTTTATTGGAAAGAAGTGTGGTCTATCCGGTATCGAATGCATGTATAACTATTTCAGAAGCTATATTAGCGACTGACACATTGGTTTCAAAAAATTTATTCAAGTTCAAGTTTATTTACACCAAGGTGACCATATTGTGAGGTATGTAAACTTGAACATTTGTAGGCTTTGCCGTAAAAGCTATTCCCATCAGAATTTAATTATTTTCCTTATTACGCCACAAAACCTTTAACGTATGTAACTACGGAATCAAAGTCCTCATGAAAAGCATATGCTGGTAGGCCCTAGTAAATTAAACAAATGTTTTATTTTTTAAAGAACGTATATAGAATCAACTATGCATGTATATGCTGGGCGTCATAAAGCCCATACCTGGCATGCACTTCATTTTCTTCCAATGCATGCGACAGACAGATGACACGGTGATGCATGTTTAATTGTAAAGAAAGATGAAAAACATTGCGAGACATGTTTCCTCAATTCAGTAACGCAAAATTCATTTCTTTATTGAGGTGTATGATGTACAAAGCCTTTTCGCGTAAGCTCTGCGTCTTTTCATCCCACGTCTTAATGACATTAATAAGATATCTTCCCCGTCAATAATTATGTTTTAAAGCAAAAATAAACTATGGATTTTGTGGCAAAACACGGCTTGCTTGCTTGGGGAAACAGTCATATTCTCACAACCAAACTACAGAATTACAATTGGTGCTTGCTGCTAAAACTATAATAGACAGGAAAGAATGTTTATTCACATTATCCAACTAGTGTGGCCTACGTGGTATCGAATACATGCATAACGATTTCAGAAGCTATATTAGCGACTGACGCATTGGTTTCAATACATTTATTCACGTTCAAGTTTATTTACACTAGGAAAGAATCCTTATTCACATTAGGCCGTTGGCGCTTGAGTGAAGACAATGTACACCAATAAAATATATATGACGAGTAGACGTTTGAACTATACGATACAAATAAAAATAATTTGTGTGCTGAAATTGAACTAGAGACACGAGTCCCTAGTAATTAAGTAACTGAAAGTTATGATGGTTTGTGCGGGGCGAAATCATCATGTGCTGAGCTCTGCTTCGTTATCATTTCGTTGAGGTACCCACTTTGGGCTTCCGGGGGTGTTCAGTTGGGATAGTTTTGTTATCGGGCATTCAACTGTGAATGTGCACTTTTATCAGACTCACTATTATGTATCATAAGCATAATTGTATAATTTAATGTCACCAAGTAATTAGATATAGTATAGTAACATGTATGTATTCATTCTTGTGACATCATGAGACGTTTACTTTTAAATATAATTGTATGCGAGACGCGGTCATAAGACCTGTCTTATCGCGCTCCCTCTAAGACAAAAATAAATTCTGTTTAAACCAAATATAAATTTATATAAAATTTGTGAATAACTATACTTGTAGAAATCACGCGTAATCATACACATTTATGCGCACTATCACGCGGACTCGCACACACGCAATCATGTGCCCGCATACGCACGCACGCACGCATGCACGCGCTCAACATATTATTGGTACAACAATAAAAATGTGATTGTTGTCGATTGGTTAGCTGATTTAGATACGCAACCCCATCGATTTGCACACACGCGTTCCGGTCATCGACCCGCCTCACCCACCCTCCGACACACACAAATTACCCCACTCATGCCACCTCCAGCAGCACCACCAGTACCACCACCGGTACTACCACCAGCACCACCGCCACCACCACCACCACCACCACCACCACCACCACCACCACCACCACCACCACCACCGCTACCGCTACCACCACCAACACCACCACTACCTCTACCACCACCACCACCACCACCACCACCACCACCACCACCACCACCACCACCACCACCACCACCACCACCACCACCACCACCACCACCACCACCACCACCACCACCACCACCACCACCACCACCACCACCACCACCACCACCACCACCACCACCACCACCACCACTACCACCATCACCATCACTACCACCACTATCCTACAAAATGGTCACCAACAGTATTACTTCGTTGCCAGGGTATAGGAGAAAATGTTCATTATGTGAGTTCAGTACGCTTTAAAGATGCACTGTAAACACACGCTGCCAGTTTCTTTGAAAGGTTAACGTTAGTGGACTGGAAAAGTTACGATAGCTTACAGACATTTGGACGAATCCAGTAATACATTCTCCTCAAATTTAAATACATTGGACATAAAATAATAAAATGAAACTCGTCTTCAATATCGTCACAGAAAGGGCATTTTCGTTCACTTAGTGGTGTTGTGATAGGTTTGTTCGATCTTCCCGTCTTGACGTATATGGGATTCAGTTCGAATTCTACCTAAGGCCTGTCGATGTTTTTCAATTGTACCCATATTTAAATAACATTTGTATGTGAGTTCTACTCTAATTCACGTCGCCCCTCCATGCCTCCTCCCATGCTGAAGGAACATGTCTATAGATCGAGTGGATTGCATATAATTCGCTTGGTCTGAATGCTACTTTGTCATGTCATGTGGCGCCACATGTCCTGTGGCACGCTACGCACGCGTGCGGTCTAAATGTGTATTAAGTCGCTCTGCGGTCGGTGGAGATTCATTTTAAGACAGCCAGGTGCACCAATAGTCGCGGTGACGTCACATTCACAGCTGTTCACGATGATCAATATCCGGAAATTGTTTTGCTGTAACAAAGGGTGTTCATGCTTTCTGTTGATGAGTATTCACCCATGATGCCAGGGTAGGAAGTAAACAGCTATTGTCCGGTTCTTCCTGAAGACAGTTTGAATAGGGCGTAATCATATTAAAAGATGGATATACAAGTATGTATACTGGATTGCGCTTGAGCGGGCTTGTTCAAAGATAATCCAGTCTGTATACGTTTTTCTCTTAATGGATATACATACATATGTCTGAAACGCTGGATTTCCTGATCAATATCATATGAAGTCTGAAATACACACTGTCATTGAATTTATCGCAGACAACTTCACTTAAATAATCCCCAGAGCGATACGAGAACCATCTTCTAAATATTGAGTCTTAAACCTTCTACCCTTCATAGGTGTTCGTATGGTCTCTTTTTCATTAATGCAGCTTGCAACATGTGTCGACAAAGGTCTATGCGGGGTAAGTATCAGTGAAGCTCATATCTGGCGGTGAATATGTGTGTTGGGGGTGTTTTGTGGGGTGTGGTTGGGGTGGCATAGGGTATCACATCAGTGACATCATGAAGTGAACATCTACAACCAGGGAACGTAAAACGTGATCCGAATTTTTACAAGAACAAAATTTGATAATTGCTTTTGTTTGCCACCGATTTACCAGGCCATGGGATGGTGTCTTTAAAAACGTTGTCGGAATGATAATATAGGCCTAGTCAGTAATTTTAGGAATGCGGAAATGTCCAAGAAGTAATGCACATTTTAGCCCGAACACGTGACTGAAATACGATATTTAACCCTTTGAAACAGAATGGTCGAATTCGAAGTTTTATTCACAGTTATGATAACGCTGGCTAATTTGAAATTAATTTGACATGACGATGTTGCTGCCTAGTTTCAAAATAGTCCACAGCTTATTAGTATAGTTACCTTGAAATTAAGATTCGGGGAATTTAAGGTTCAAAGGGTTAAAATGCTTAGGTATGTGATTTAAAAAATGTAATGTTCATTGTGGTAGCATGCCTATCATTATCCATTTGCTACCGATTAGCAGTTTATTACGTGTGAGACCCACCATCCCAAATGTCATGCTGTTCTAGTATCTTCTATGATACCTGTTATTATGAGATACGACAATCATTAATGCACACTTAAATCCCCCTCCACTACCCAATATTACGTGTTTACTTGAGCCATTATATAGGCAATGAATATTACTCTTAGTCTTATCCCAAAATCAATGGTCATTATGTAAGTATGATCCACAAGATGGCACAGCTTACGAAATTGGAATTTGAATGCATATTATCAAATTACAGCATTCAAGTTTGGTCGATAACGAATAGACCTTAAGGCTCGCGATCACTGTGTTACCATTCCAGTGGTACATTTTCAAAAGTAGGCGTCTCTTGGTCTGCAAATGGACATTTCTCAAGACCACTGCAGAGGTCATTTTGGCTGATATGAGTGTTAAAGGGGTCAGGCTAAAGGAGTTTAATTCACTACTAATGCTTAAAATATTTGAACAGAAATCATGGAAGAGTTTCTTGTGACTGTATGCCGTATTAACGCTACTCCAAATAAGCAATTTGGACGGTCAGTTAGTAGACGTCACGAGATCATTGGTCAACGAGGCAAAAGTACTAAAAATTGTCTATCGGCTCGCTCATTTGTCAACGGCGCAGGCGCCAGTAGCAGATTGCTTATTGGTGCGCGAGTGTCAATGACGCACGCCCAATAACCAATATCATCGGGCCAAAAGTCAATAACTCAAGGATATAAATACTATTGTTACAAGGTATAGAAAGAACATTTCGTAGTTTTCACGTTTACAAATAGAGCATAGAATGGGAAGTTGTAGGCGAAAATATGTTTTGTGCTCGTGGAGATTTTCCCTATGATATCGCCCTCCCACCCGCTCACACACACGCACACATACATGAGAACACACGAGCAACCGACCGACCGACTGAACAACCAAACAACCAACCGAACAACCAACTTAACAACCGAATGAACGAATCAATGAATGAACAAATGAACGAACGATCTAATGAGTGATCTAATGAACGATCTAACGAGCGATCGAACTAACGATATAACTAACGAAATAACGAACATCTAACGAACGACCGATCTAACAAACGACCAAGCCAACGACTGATTTAACGATTTAATGAACGATCTAACGAACGGTCTAACTGAACACACGTGCTCGTGCCTCTATTTCAATTTCGCAACTTAAAAATTTTTGTTAATTTATATGGAATGAAATCATCATATGTTAAAATCTATTTCGTTTCACTACATATAGGCTCACAGTTTAAGCCTCTAAATGTATATAATTTAAACAATTTTATTTTCAGTAATTTTGCTGTGAATATGCACCTTTAAGTTATTAAATATATTTTGTAACTAATTTGACTGGGTGCTGTTGCTGCCTATGGCAGCAACAGCGCCCAGTCAAATTAGTTTCAAAATATTCAACGGGATATTTATTAAATAGTAAAGCCATACAATTCGTACAACAACGCATATTCCATCTTCAACTATGCGTTTCTGACGTACTTATCTACCTCATTCATGACGTTATAATGACGTCATCGATACGTCACGTAGTTGATTATGACGTCATATGATGGATGGATACAGCGGAAAGGTCAATTGTTTTATAGTTCGGCACCACCGACCATGACGGCGGCTAAATTGGTTATTGTCATATTTACAGCGAGATATAGTTAGCATTATTTGATTATTTGAAGTAATGTTGCAATAGTTATATGGATTAGAGGGTTTTTCTATGTGTATAAGTTTGAGTATGTTGTACTTCATTGTGACTGTGATCTAACTGTTGATTACAATGACATCCGGAGCAATCAGAGCTTGCTGACCCTCTCATTCCCGTTTATGTCACATTATTCAAACTTTCGGATTTTCTGGGTGTACTAGTGTATGGTCACGCCCATTTTGTGTTAAAATTTGAGCCAAATCGGACCAACAGTTTCCGAGACACTCCGATACATCCAGAATTGTGTCCGATCCGGATCCGGGTTCTTTTAGCCAGAGCACGGTCAAAGTTTGGCCATTACTACTACTACTACTACTACTACTACTACTACTACTACTGCTGCTGCTGCTGCTGCTGCTGCTACTACTACTACTATTACTACTCTACTACTACTACTACTACTACTACTACTACTCTACTACTACTACTACTACTACTACTACTACTACTACTACTACTACTACTACTACTACTCCTACTACTACTACTACTATTATTATTATTATTATTATTATTATTATTATATTAGTATTATTTATTTATTAATGATATGTTATTGTTATGGCGTGCATCCGCCACTTGTTATTATACTACATTTACAACAGCTATATTACGTGGGAGACACGAGCATAAGACGTATTACTTATCGCGCTCCCTCTTGAACTAAATCACTTTTGTTCAAGCCAAAGTCTGGGTTGCCCTTTGCAGGGCAAGTTCCTTCGGTGTGTTAAATTCTGAGCCAAATTGGATCAGAAGTATTTTAGATACACGCGAGGACACACAGACATACGCGCAGACAGACATACAGACAGACGGACCCGATCGCAACACCCGCTTCTCCTTCCGCGGCGATGGTAATTACAATATCACTACACCACAATACTGCACCTAACATTATTTATGACTGTTATCTAACTGCTGATTATAATGCTAAATACAATTTTCTTGGTGCACACAGCTGTGCCCATTGTCGTGGTTAATACGTGCACCTGTACGCGTAACGTGTCCTTGTGTGATGTTCATTCACACTCCTGCTCACAGGTAGTAAATAGGCTGGGTGATTACAGGTGTTAGAGAGCTTCAATCACGATGTCTCTCAGCTTGATGATAAATGATAACTGGTCTAGTAGAAATTTCACTAATTAATACACATGCTGTGACCCTCGAATCATGTGTATCATGGAGGGAAATTGTTGGACAGCAGAGAAACACGGTCACAGTTATAAAGCATGCGATAAGGGGATTTATTGAATACCTCATAAGTTCGTGTTTCTGGAGAGAAAGGCCCGGGGAACAGATATGGCCAGAATAGATTTACCGATTACTTTCGTATGTCTGAACACCTCTGATACGTTTGTCGAAATAGTTGATTGGACGAAATAGGCCCCTTAACCGATTCGAAGCTGGCCTAGTTACTCCGCCGTACATCTGTAATGTAAACACGACATATTTCCTATCTATGACGCTCTATGAGGCTCTCTATGGCGCTCTATGAGGCTCTCTATGACGCTTTATGAGGCTCTCTATGACGCTCTATGAGGTTCTCCATGACGTTCTACGAGGCTCTCTATGACGCTCTATGAGGCTCTCTATGACGGTATTTCCGCTCGTTAAAGGAGATCACATACAAGAATTAAATTTCAATAAATAAAAAAAGACGCAAAAAATGTTTTTATCATATTTTATAAATTAAAAAAGAAGTTGACAGATTTTCAAAAAACCCTCTGTCACTGTTAAAGTCGTGAATTTTGGCGTTATCGCGTGAATTGTCTACAACGCAGATTCAGATTACTCTACAGCGCGTTCTCGGATTAATAGAAACCGATGTGTGCTAAAATTGCCACGCAGGACATCAGTGCCGATCCAAGTTCTAGTTGATTAAACACTGGCGTTCCTCTGACATCTCATTTAATAGGGCGACCATCTCTCTGGGTTTATCAGAAAATTGGGGATTTTTTAATAGGCCTCCGGATTTCCGGACATCCTGTGAAATATCAGGAATTTCTTCAACAACCTATTAAAAATATGCTTTAGCAAAATAGGCAATTATATTAACTGCTAAGTGTTAATAAATAAACATGTTTATATATATATATATATATATATATCTATATATATATATATATATATATATATATATATATATATATATATATATATATATATATATATATATATATATATATATATATATATATATATATATATATATATATATATATATATATATATATATATATATATATATATATATAAACCTCTGCAATTTGTAATAGACAAGTTATCGTTTAATTTTGATGATTAGTATACATTCCTGCATGCTCACTCATGCAAACATTGGAAGAGAAATCGCGCGCTCAGCTCGCTATGTCCGAAAAGAGCAAATCGCACGCTCTCGCGCTTGTCCAAAGGGCGTATTTTCTGGACCAAAAATAATGACAAGCTGGTAATTTGAATAACAGTTTGTTAAACTGCGGTGAGCTATAAATTATCAACAACGAAATATTATTCACCCGGTTTCATACAACAACAATCATTCACGCAATGACGTCACTCCGTAATTATGATGAGAAATTGAGGGAAATGACTTTCCACAGAGAAATTTACTATTGCCGAATTCGAAAATATGTAAACAATATATTGTATTTTATTTAAATTAAACAAAAGCAGAATTTTGCATGCATTGTCCCTTCTCCATTTGTGTCCCCCCTTAAGGAGAGTCTCATTCGATCATCCATGGAACACCCGCCCCCACCCACAACCCCATACCCTACCCACCCACCCACCGACACCCCTCATAATTTGCTAGATCTTCCATAATCCCGATGTAACCACATGTAGGCTTGTCTCCTACAATCCCGATACACACATCCCCACCCACACCTCCTGTTGGCTGGGTCTTCTATGATCCCGATGCACCAACTTGTTGGTTAGGTCTTCTATGATCCCGATGCCTCCACCCCTACTCCCAGCCCCCTGTTGGATAGGTCGCCTACGATCCTGATAAACCCCCCTCCCCACCTGTCGGTTAGGGCTTCTATGCTCCCGATGCCCTGCCCCTTGTTGGCTGGGGCTTCAATAATCCCGTTGCCCAACCCCTCTCCACCTCACCCTCCCTTGTTGGCTAGGTTATCTCTGATTCCGATGTTTTTGGAGATGATATTTTACTTGAAGTAAAAAGACGAACTTCGAAGCAACACCCATCAGTGTTACATCAGATTACCTGTTCCTGAGTCCAGATGTGAACACGGCCTAAGTGTGGGTATTTGAAATATCGAAGCGTCTCCGATGTCCCAGAGACACAGGCCTACATGCTTCAAAGTTACTATAGTGGAATTCGGCAGCCAGCAAACAGCCAAGCTGCTGGTTCCCACACCTTCTGGAAAGCTAGATGCTCTCGCTTGAGTGTTTGTGGGGAGCGGTGTATTCGCTTGAAGGTTATATGCATGCTGTGAACTTATTTTATCTTTACCTAATTTCTTCAAAATAATTCATAGTTACACAATCTTATGATTAAATGAACTGTTTCGAATATATTTTAGAATTTGAGCCATTACTTATCCAAGTTGCGTTTGTCACAACATCCAGTGCTGCGTGGCATGTTCGGAATATATGAGGTTGGTGCCATCAAGGTGGTGCCTGAGTCCTATGCACAGGACCTCGTTAAAGACCTGTTGAAACCACAGAAGTCATTCCAACTGCTTCGAGAGAATCTCTCAAGGTCGGCACCTTCGGTTTGAGCCGTATCTCCGTCAATGTGCAAAAGATGCTACCAGCAAGCTCCATCTACCAGCGATGGAGAGAGCGGGGTTCTTCGATCTGCCGTTTAAGACCACGTAACATTCTCGATAAGTGATAGCAACCCATGTTTGCATCACACAGCTACTCGATGTACTTGACACTATTGGTGGTGACGTAGGCGCGCCGAAATGCCGTCTCAGTAGTTGCTGATGGCATCACGCTCGATGCCTTAATTGCATCAGTGGCACACCACTCCATGTTGCAGAAACCAGAGGGCTCACACAGGCATCGCTCCCATTTAATTTCATAGGCATAGACGAGGCTATAGTTAAGCAAGTGCTGGCCATCTCTTGAGAACATCTCAATACCTTTCAGCAGTAGGCCACCGCATGCATGCGTGGGTGTTGATGATAGTGCCATCCGGACAAGGAAAACCATTTTGCTGCGAGCTCTGCTGGCAGAACATCTGCGTGAATGATTCAAAGTCCTGGCGTCTGAAGAGGTTAATAGCGTCAACCACTAGTACAAGGGTACACCCGCACTGACACAGAATCTACAGCCGCTGATGAAGAAGCTGAAGCTTGACTAACTGACTGACCCACCTGTCCTAGTCATCAATGACCCAGTAATCGACCAGAACGAAGTCACCCACCGCAGTAACATCGCCAGATGCATCCGGCACACCAATAGCGCTGTCTTCATACGTATTAGAAGTACACCCGCGAGATATAACCAGACATCTGACACAAGGCGAGGCGTCTATTCCTCAGCTCAAAGAGCATGTTCGAGAAAATATATGACAGCCTGACCCTCAGGGAGACTAAGCAGGAAGAGTGCTTATTTGTTACCACTTGTAACGACAAGACGGGGAAATCTCACATTTTAAACCTTCTCTGGAGAGGACATAAATCTTCATCTGTATGCTGAATCCTATGTCACGGCATTTCAAAATATTAAATATGTCAGATACACATTTACTTAACTATTACGGGTATATTTGCAACTATTCATCAGTCATCACCAGTTAGATCTGCCCAAATATATACTGTTGAAATAGGTTTGCCTGCAGCATCAACAGCGTAACCCGGTTGCGGGATACGTACATTATAGGGCATGTGTACACATGCCCTATAATGTACGTATCCCGCAACCGGGTTACACTGTTGATGTTGCAGGCAAACCTATTTGACGTTACTTGAACTAGTCCGTGATACCTATGCCCTGGCATCTTAAGAAGACATTGTGTTAAGTATACTGAGTCTGTTAGAGAGTAGGGGAAGTCAGCATCGCCTTATGACTAAGATTTTTTAGTTGTAAATATTGTCAAAACACGCGCATACAGCTCATCTCGGGCCACGCCCTGGAACCGGTGTGTATCTGAACAATGTTCAATCCTCTGGGTTTGTCCCATGTTCTACTTTCAGAGGCTATCATCAGGTTCCTAATACGACAAGTACTAATGGAGATATCCTGGAATTCAGACAATTACTCCTTGAAAGTTACGGAACTAAGCACTCTTGCCTCCGTCAAAAAAATGTAACGCCGATGAATGGGCAGAGTGGCATGTCTTTAAAGTCAGCTCGCAATCTGATTCTCTCGGACTTGTACCAACACACTACTGGTAAGTATCCGGGTATATAAGAACATTAAATCGAAAGTCTGTAACACGTGACATGCAGCAGAGACTGCCGATCTTGGCTCCGCTGTCTGTTGTCCCCTAATTGGAAGACAGTGGAAATAAAGTGTAATGTGTGGGATATCTGCTGAAGAAACTGATCACAAAGAACATTCCGCGACTCAAAATCGGCCCTCCGAGCTAAAATTGGAAACGGATCTGGGCAGATATTAGCTGCGAACTTCCGTGACTGAGATCATTCTAACGGCAACTTAGCCACTTCCGCTGTCGGATGACTTTCGCTAACTAACTGCAATACCGCGATACACACATGTGATCGATTTTGTGTGCTTCAACTGTGACTTTAACTGTGTGATCAAATGTATCCTCTAGCACTGTGATTTTAATTGTGATCAACTATATATCCGCCTGCGCTGTGACTTTGATTTTGACCAATTATATATACACTTGCAATGTGACATTGCTATTTGTGCTGCTACATTGTTATCCACTGATTTTAATAAGTACGTCACGAACGTATATTTGAAGACGGTCTATGCGTTGTTGTACAAATTGTTTGCTTTGCTATTTAATAAATATTCAGTTGACTATTTTGAAACTAATTTGACTGGGCGCTGTTGCTGCCATAGGCAGCAACAGCACCCAGTCAAATTAGTTACAAAATAGTCAACAGCTTCCCTGTATGGTTTTCAGGAAATTGATAGCGAGGGCATATGGGGATCGATCAATCCCAACACGGCGAGGTGTGGGTGGAGCTTAGCTAGTGATGGGTGGAGCATAGCTAAAAATGGAAAGGTCAATTTCTCAATTGTCATACCTGTGTTAGCACGCCTCTTTTATTTTCACGTCAAATTGTACAACCGCTAGGTAACCATGCTATTGTTTGCCTTTTTATGTCTGCTAGAATTTATATTATTACAAATTTTGTAACCGCTTGGACCTATGCTTTATCATATACAATTCTGTTCAGGCTGGTGTTATATTGTTAGTCTATAGTTAGGATATTGGTCATAACCGACTGTAACTGCACTGTAAATACCTGCTACATTCTTGCAGGCAGGCATTACCACACACGTTATGCACCTTTTTACGGCAGTACTATAGCCGCTTATAATATTAAGTACTACATATATAAAAAAAAGTACTGCATATATATATAGATTGTAATAACCACTCGTCTTCCTCATTGATTAGACGGCTTTCACATACACAACCCATTGGCCGAAACACACTACCTAGCTTGCACTGCATTTGACTAAGTTTCACACTCTGAGACTGATATGTATGGACGTGCAATGTTTCTTTCCTGCAAGCCCAGCTCGCGGCTCTTGCAGCGACGCTAGGTCTTACTTTCATATCCACCCGGTCATAGGTAAGTACCTTGGAAATGCATCTGGATGTGCCTTCTTGTTGGTTGCCCTACTAGCAGCTCTAAGCTGTTTTCTCATTTGGAACATTGTATATTGCCATTTTGGCGCTACTCATGCCATAACCGTACTGCATGAACAGCGCTGATAAGCCAGCGACTGTGCCAGACACACTTTACCATCCCCAGCCAGTGGCGTAGCCAGGTTTTCACATCAGGGTTGAGCGAGGTCTAAAAAGGCGCCATCCCACTTGAGCGAGGACATAAAAGGCGCCACCCCGCATACCAATTAGGTGTCGGAATCTGCTTAAATTTCTTTAATAAAGAGAAAATAGCATCCCAGCGTCGCCAATTATTTTATTCTACAAAGAAAGTAACGTGTATTCTTCTATTCTTTGTCTTGATGTAGCGTAATTAAAACAAAACGTCTCAACATAGCGATGAACAAGCATGACAAGAAGACATTAATACCGTTGTAAATTCAAATAGTTCTAATTTTGATGTAGATTAACTTGTTAAGGGTGACTTGGGAGTTTGGACGTCCAGAAACTTGTATGTGTTATGGACATGATTTAGGCTCCACATTTGGGAAGATTGGTCCAGGAGGGAGCGAGCGCTTCCCCTGCTCCCTCCAGGCTACACTACTGTCCCCAACATTAATGTGATGTACAAACTGGTACACACTCTCTTTTATAAAATACTTCTTGTACCCTATAAGTAATTTACTTGCCAACTAACCGATATGACACTCACTTAACCAACCATGCAGTCATCTCTCCTATTTGATTATATTTTTTTCCTGACTTGCATGCAGGCAGGCTAAATGTAATGTAGGGCAGATGCCTTAAAGGTACACGGCCACATTGTACATCAAGCCTACCACCTCAACTCAAGCTACTTCTGGTAGCACTTCGAATGTGCATAGCGACATCTTCGAAACGCCTTCTGTCATTATGCACGTCTGACAAGAACCGGATACCATACACACATAGGAAAACCACATATTTGCTTTCCCTTTTGTTGCATGTTGCTGCTGTGTGGTTATCACTGCTTAAACGTACCTAACATTAGGTCGCTTTCGAGTGCACAGAGCTATGATACACGTCAATGTCGGTTGGGCACTGGCCAGACGACCGCAGTATCTCTGTGATCTTCTGCTTATTAAAGCATTCGTGTCACTCTGACCATTAGGCGACCTCCTCTAGCACAATGTTTAGTTGGGCACGGATTCAGGTTCATGCTCAGTAAGGGGTTGTGCTGCTTTGCGTTCTGATTTGCATCTGTATCCCTTTCTAATTCTCGCTATGCCGTGCAAAGGTCGATCATCTGTGTCTGGTGGTGTAGGGAGTACAGGTACCTGTGGTGACCATTGCTCGACGCAACCTTTTTGCACAGCTATCAATTTCCAGAAAACTATACAGGTAAGCTGTTCAATATTTCGAAACAAATTTGATTGGGTACTGTTGCTACCTATGGCAGCAACAGCGCCAAGTCAAATTAGTTTCAAAATATTTAGCAGCATGTTTATTAAATAGTAAATCCATCAATTCGTGCAACAACGCTTAGTTCGTCACCAATTATGCGTTCTTGACGAACTTACCTACGCCATTCATAACGTCATTAATTATGACGTCATCCTACATGGCGCGTTCTTGATTATGACGTCATATGATGGATGGATAAATCGGAAAGGTCAATTGATTAGTCGACCATAAAGTCATGGAAGAACACTTTCAATACATGTCAATACAGAAGTGTGTGACGTAAAACGTTTTTCTGTTTTCGCGATTGTGAAGAATCATGCGTGAAGCTGCTAATCTGATAGCCGTGAACTGTGTAGGAACATCGAGTCTCGTTCTCAAAGCATGCTGCTCATCAAGTATTTATCTCCAGGTCATATCTATCAGTAAGGCATTTGTATACAATGTAAGTGACCAGGTAACATATGAATGCATACTTGATTAATTATAATTACACATGAAGCGGTTCGGGTAAGCGTAATGTACAGGTTATAGGGTATGTCGTTGTATAGGGGTATCGGCACATTTCAGATTTAGCCATGGGTTGCCTATCCATCCTCCATTTCCTGGACTACCAACATGGTTCAATACTCATCATCGGGAAGAGTGCACAAACACTTTGCCGCTTATGTCCGGGCATTGACCACCACATGACGAAGGTGAATGCACCTGAGAACTCAGATTTTGCATATCTGCTAGGCTTTATTCGTCATCGGCGGCGTGTGATATTTATCACCGTAGGCATCTAGCTTCCATTGCAGATTAGAATCATAAATAAAAGCATTGCGTGGGTGCGTGTATTTATTGTTACTAGCCGCTAAATTACACCTAGGCATATTTGAACTATGTCAATGGTGTAGCGCACCGGTCATGTTACACACGACGTGCGTGAGAGTGACATTAGGGACGGCTGTACATGCCCGAAGCGTGTAACCATACAGGGTGGGCGCAACTGCTTAATGTCGCGCATAATTCTGTACATGTTTTTGCAACTCAGCCAGTCGCAACATGACACAGGTTCCAGATTTTAATCAGCGGGCAGAATTGGTTACCTATCGATTTCTGCTGACCTAATTACCAGACTGATTTTCCTATATCAAATACCAGGTGGCGACGGCCGTATGGGCAAAGTTTTGGCTGGTAATTTGCTAGACTATCATAATTATATCAAAAGTTATTGCCATTTTCGTTACCCATTGGCCTACCCATTAATATGGTCGGGTTCGCTAGTCCAAAGTAATCAACACTCGTGTGTGGTTTATTGGTCGGGTGTGTGTGCTGAAAGGTGTGGTCTTTCAGCCCATGAGCGAGCATAATGCTACTGAACACAGGAGCCTTTACCAAAATTGAGGTAACATTGACTTCCCACTCATAAGAAAGAGACTACGTCAACATGCCTGTTGTATGAATTGTATGTCTTTGCCATCGGCAGTAACAGCAGCAAATCGGTGGTGAGTTAATAAAAAAAAACCTCGTGATGGCATTACCTCCGATGCCAAAGGACTGGATTGCTTTTTCTACAAGTCGATGAGAACAAAGATCATTTTTTAAACGAATGGTTTAAGATATGAGTATGGTATCCAGTAAAAGTAACACGTTCACCATGGCAACATGCCAAACCGGACATAGGAATGCTCTTACATGTCAAGCATGCAGTCAAGAAAAGCCTTTGTGATTATGTCCTCAAGAAGTAGGAAAATGCCACACGAGAGCGGGACATGGCACATTGCTATAGAACAACACAGGCTCATCATCGAAGTGAATGAAAGCCGTCAGACACTATTTACTACGAGACTCTCCGGATTGCTAACACACATCAAGATGCACTGATGGAGCACGCAGTAGTAGGGTCAGAGTCAAAATGATACCACCTCCCTCAACTCGCAGCCGTTCGGCGATCCGTGGGCCCCACCACCTTCTCAATCCCTGTGGACTTAGGGTTGTTGGGACATGTGGTTGGAGTAGTGCCGGAAAATCTAGTCAGTGGATTCTGCCCGAATCGACGACGTCAACCACCTCCCTCAACTGGCAGCCGTTCCTATGCTCCAGGGATTGAGAGAGTGGTGGGGGCCACGGATCGCCGAACGGCTGCCAGTTGAGGGAGGTAGTATCATTTTGACTCTGACCCTACTACTACAACACTGAACGCCCATTTAGAGACAAGCCTCCACAGTGATATACACCACTGATCGCCTTGTGATCAACCACACATAATAGGGTCTGAACGCCCATTTAGAGCCGGGCATCCACAGTGATATACACCATGACTACTGTTGCACAGCTTCGCGATGTTGCAAAGCAATTCGACCTTAGAGTAGCTTCTAAGGCCAAGAAAGCTGACCTGCTCCAGATGATCGGACAGGCCTGTGCCGAGGAGTTGCAGAAGCGATTCTCCCATGCAATGAAGACAGGAAGGTTCCAGCGCTTACCAAAGATGATCCTTTGAATCCCCACAAGAAAGCGCAGCGGATCCGTGAGCTTCGTCAGTTGGACGAGGAGGTGACTGCTAGCTTGCGAGCCAAGACTGTAGCGAGGCGGATGGTGGACCATCCACTTGAGCGCTTACCTCCTCTATGCAGGATCACTAAGCGAGTGATGAGGGGGTCAAGGTCTGAATGCCTAGCCTGGAGAATGAGGCGAGAAGGCGAACACATTCTCGACCACCGTCTCGGCGAAAGGGAGACAGAGGATAGAGGACCCCGGTCAGTATGCTGGACTTTCTTCAGAGGTCTAGAAGGACACCTCACAGGCCAGATCATGCAAAAGATCCAGCAGACTGTCCAGAACGCCTTCTACCTCCGCTACACCCATACCTATCGCATCCGTCACATCGAAGACGGTAGGGTGATGCTCTTCCACAAGAATGCTCCAGGGAGCCCATGGCTGAACACGATAGGAGCAGCTCATGACTGGGTGGCAGCAAGAGAGTAAGCCCACCTCGACACAGACAATATCGATCGACCCATCACCAAGTGGGCTTTCGTTCGATCAATCAACGTTGAGGTCAGGGCTGGCATCGACCGCCAAACTCTGCTTGGGACAGGCCCCCGCCCATACTGGCTACGACAGAAGAAGAGTATGACTGCTCTCGAATGAGGTCTGTTGGCAGAGGTTCTACAGCGCCCTACATGGCGGGGTGGACAGAGCTAAAAACCGAGGCCTACGCATGCGCAACCAGGGTATGGTAATGTATGATAAGCACCATGTGCTGCCAGATGGTGTCCATACCGAGCCCATCGAGTATCATGTTAGCACCCTAGGTGGTGGTAGCTGTGTGGCTGCAGGGACTAGCTGAAGCTCTTCTACAACAAATGGTCGCCTAGGCACTCCGAACTGGCATGCCAGGTAGTACAGTGTAGGCTGCCCCTCCGCCTCCACATACTTGTCAAGCCTGTGAACATCTATCGACCAGTTAGGATCTGTTGCATGCCGTCGACGACCTTGGCTCATACAGGTACCGAACCAGAGCATCAGGTGGTAGGCACTCCTCTCCCTTGTTCGCTCCTCTAGAGCTGTGACTGGCAACAGCAGAGTGTCTGATAGCCTCTACCGGCTTCTTCCCGATTAGCCTAGTAACCTCGGCATTGGATTTCTCCACCACAGCAGGCAGCCCTCTCACCCATACTCTAGAACGTTCACTCGGCGCGGCCATTTCCTGGGCATATTGATGTGGTGTTCGTCTCTCTGCCAGTGTCTGATTCCACCGCTCAACGATAGCCTGGGCACGGTAATGCCCTACCTCGCCTCGCCTAACTGCCACACCGTGTTTCTGCATGAGGGCTGCAGTCTCACCTCTGAACTCCTTCTTACTCTCATCCACCTGCAACAATTCAGGTCACTGGAGGGGATTTTCCGAAGGCTCGTAGACACCCTGGAATGCCTGGGCCACCTGGCCAGCTGACTTGTCTGTGAGCGGTGCTGCAGCCTTGTATCTGCTGCCGACATCGACGATGGTAGTTTATCGATTAACCCTCAGAAGTTAACTATCTTGACCAGGTCGTACAGAGACGCCATCCTTATATAGTACAGCTTAAATGTTCGGCGGCCCAAATGGCTGCGAGTGCTATGGCAATGTACGGTAGCCAAGGGCCTGCCACACCAAAAAAACGTACCTACTCCTGAGGCGATGGCTGGTATGGCTTCATAAATCTTCTCCACAACATGTAGAGCATTGTTGGCGATCTTGCGGACCATCTCGCCAGCCTTCGTTGTGAACAGAGTGATCAGAGCCCCAACTGCTGCCAGCGGACCGATAGAACCTTCTATGTAAGTGCAATAGATTCCTTTCACTCTGAGTACTAGCTTGCGGGATTCAGGCTCTACATCATCATACTCACCACCGACCTCGTAGTCTGCATCATAATCCTCCCCATCATAGTCCTCCTCATGGTCCTTGTCATCTATGTCCTCGACTGGACATACGCCTCTGGTTCACACATCGCTCTGGGATCCGTCACTGGGGACAGCTATATAGTAGCTTTAAACTGTAGGCTATAGCATGGCATCCGCAATCTTGAATGCAGGAATGTTTGCCTTAGCGAACTGAGGACTCAGCTTCGCCGACAAGAAGGCGGCAGAGGTCGAGCAAGAGCATCATAACAAGGCGATAGCGAAGCTGTGACGACAGGAGTCGTGCTCTACACATGCTCAGGTTGATTACCGGATGTGTTCGACACGCATACCTTAGCACAGCCAAAGTAAAGTACTGTCACACCTAATGAGTGAGTCCCAGCGATGCGGTTTCCAATGTTGAAGCTGAGCCAGTTGCCAGTGGGATGTTCCAGCCCCCATGGTGGTGACGACCCTCGAGTGCCGACTCGAGGTCATTGCTTCCACTGGTTAGTCGCAGAAGTGCATATGACTTAGTTTTCTGTCTGTAGAGTTGGCAGTCAGCCAGCTCGCGTACCTCACCAAGAACATTGGTCCCAGCAACCACAAGCTTGAAGTCGTCTAGCTTATCCACCTGCTGGATGGCTCCTCCCTTCTGAACCAGGACCACAACAGTGACACAGTTCGATGCACCATAATGCAATGTCAGCTCTAGCTGTTGGTTGGCTGTGGCTTGGACCTGCTGGTGTTCTCGCGCCACATGCACCATCCGCTGTTTGGAACCCATTTGCTTCAGCTACTGGTCATTCTCTTCATGCCAGACATGAAGTCTTGGAGCATTCATCGTCGCATCTTTCCCTTCACATAGAAAGTTGGGCGACGAGCCAGCGGACCTAGGACTCGGTACTCATCGTTCACATAGGTGGTGTCCACGGTGCTGTTGCTCTGCACGATCTCCCACCTGTTCAGAACCTGTGGGAGCCCTACCGTCTGTTCTATTGTGCTCTGAAGCTTGAACTCGAGTGTCATGCTCTTGATCTCGTGGATCTGTGCCGAGATTGCAAAGTCGATGTACTTCCCAGCAGCGTACAACAGGTTCTCATCGTGTATACTGGGTCGAATGACCATCAGGCAGTCCTTCCGAGGATCAGTGCGGTACGATGTCGCAGGTTCAATGGCCCCTTCTGGATGTTGCACATACTGCAGCATGTTTAAGGTCTGGGTATATAGAGGATTTAAATGGCTGCCATGTTTGGTAAATTTCTCCAGCAGATTGTCTATAGGCAGCAGGACATGTCGGCACAACCGTCAGCGTGACAGCCCTGGCGTGCACTGTCCCACTGTGACAGGGTCGAGGATTGCTTCGTGACATCAACATTATCCACGAGCGAGCCAAGGTCACAACTCCATCTGATGCGGAGATACTGCCTGCCATAGAGGAAGGAGCGCCAGCTCATAGTACAAAAGAACTCCTGACTCGGATGCTCTACCGGAAGTTTGACAGCACCCAAGGCAGGGCACTCAAACTACCTGTGGCCCAAACCAACAGTCCTGTTATTCTAGCTCTCCAAAGGGCGAGGATCGATCCCAAAGATCTACCAATGGTTAGAAAGTGGGCTGCCATAGTTAGCCTCCATTGGCAGAAAGAGCGTGATATGCTGGATAGCCTCAAGTCTGAACCAAATAACTACTTCAGGGAGGAGGTCAGTGCCGCTGTAGTGGAGAGCCATGATACTGGTCATGCAGAAGGTTCTCAGGGCGGTGGGGGGGCCTCACTGTTGGCCGCAAGGAGGCTGCTGAGCACATCTTCAATGAAAGAGGGCGTAGGAGATTGGCCAGTAATCTGCCAGCATTTCTGAAATTCCCTGATAACTACCAGGACTACCTCATCAAATCCACTCACAAGTTAGATGCTCATCGCACAAGGACAAAGTGGATCTTCCATGAGACGTTCCAGAAGAAGAGAGTCCTACCAGCTGACCCTCAATGGATAGAGTTTCAGCAACAGGCGTCTGACGAAACTGACGAAGTTCCTCAAGCTTCTGACGAAGTTCCTCAAGCTTCTGACGAAGGTCCTCAAGCATCTGACGAAGGAGCGGAGACCACGGACGAAGTTCCTCAACCTTCTGATGAATGAAAAAGGTTGCGGGTGACAGTCTGTCAGCGGTGACGCGTAGAGCAGGCTAGTTTCCTGGCTGGATTCAGCTTGTAGGTGAAGGTCTGTGCCTTTTCCAGGGAGGGTTTGAAGTGTGACAGCTCATCTTGTTGACGAAGATGAAGCGGTACAGATCAGCTGCCCTCTGTACACCTGCGATAAAGTACCCTTTGGTCTCCTTGAGGGTTAGGCTGTCGTATATGGTCTCGAGCAGGGCACGTCCACACTTGGAGCTGAAGTATAGCAACCGGGCATTGTCGCAGATGTCCAGTGGGATCTCGCGGGTGTACTTCTGAAAGAGGATGAATACAGTTATCTTTGTGTGCTGCATGCGCCTGGCGATGTTGCTGAGGTAGGTGACTGTCTTCTGGTCCATTGCAGGGTCATCAATAACTAGAACAAGTGGTTCTGTCAGTTGGGCTGCCAGAAGCTTCTCCATCAGTGCTTGCAGGTTCTGTGTCTTGGTGATTGGGCCATTGTACCATTGATCATTACTGTCAACCGCCTCAGCGGCGGAGTCAGACACCAGAAGGATGTATTGAGAGTGTAGATGTTCGGCCAGGAGAGCCCACAGCAAGATGTTTCCCCCATGTCCTGACGGGCCAATGATCAGCACCACCTGGCCAGCATCGGCCAGCCTACTGTCGAATGGTACAGACATGGAATGAGCTCCGTGGTTTCAGGAGATCCTTAAACCAGGTCTTGTGCATATGACTCTGCCATAACCTTGATGGCACCAGCCTCATCGACTCCGAGCATACCTCGCATCGTTGCCCTGTCTTTGATGCCCATCCCCTTGTATACAGTCTTGGCCTTGTTAATGGCTGATTGTCCTACCGTATCAGTGTTCCCGATGCGATCTCGGGCTGGGATGGTACCGCGGGATCTCCCGCGGGTTTCCATTCTCATCAAAGTCTAGGAAGGAGATAGGGGCAACAGTGTCCTCAGAACCGAGGCGTGCCTCGCCCAAGTGTGCAAGATTGCCTAGCTCTGTGCTTTCTAGGTCTGTGAGTGACAGAGTCAAAGTGCTATATACAGATGGCTTAAACCTACTAGTCATACCCCTAGTGAAATAGTTGGGCATAGGAGGACCACGCAGTCGGCCAAGGGAATAGGTAGCAGTGCTCAGGGTACTGGCCCTCTGCATGGGCACGCCTTGTGGGCGGGCCACCATTCCAGCGCATTGGCAATCCTTAGTCCGCATGCTCGACTATGGGCTACACACCGCCCTCCGGCACGCCATGCCTCATATGCTGCAGGGATCTCGTGATCCATCTCTCACTATTCAGAGGTTTTAAACATAGGCGACGATGATCTCAGCCATTGCACTCGGTGCTAGCCCTAGAACCGCAGCCTCCATTGGTGTAACACGTTCACCCATGATCTTGGCGGCGGCAGTGTAGGAGGCACCACTGATGGCGGTCTTTGGGATGGGTGAGTTATTCCGAGACAGTGCTCGAGGACACCCACAGTGGTGGCAGGAAGAACTTCATTTCCACCTGTCATCTTCCCCACGGCCACATTCGCCGCCACGTTATTGGCGATATGGATGGCCAGGGGCTTAGCCTGTGCCAGTAGCTTCTGGGTCTTGGTTCGCAGCAGGTTCTCCACCTTCTGACGACTCGCCTGGCTCTCGGGCAGTTACTTCACGATCTGTGCCATTGACGTCATTGTTTAAGCACTGAGTATACAACGCAGTTAAACGTCTGCGTTCCCTGTCGAGTGAGCAAATAAGATCTTCCCAGTCTGCATCTGCCAGGTGTCTGGGTTGGTACTCAGGAATATTCATTTCTCTATTGAGACATCTTAAACATGTCTGGGCTCACACTATGCGAGAAGTACTATGAGGTCTTCCGGAGGGAGTTGAAGGACTACAAGAAGAAGACACCAGATGAGCTCGCTCAGCTCTCCGGTGCTTAGCTGGCAGAGGAGCTGACAGCTGTGAAGCTCTATCTAGGATTTGGTAAGGGATAGATCTGCTTCCTCTAATACCTTGTCATGGCCGGGTGTATCATCGAGCAGCTCCTGTCAGCTAAAGGTTTCTACAAGGATCGGGAGTATCTGTCAGATGTGTTTCGGCAGTTGCAGACCTCCATAGCCTCACCTGACTCAGAGCTGAACAAGGCTCTGCGATACTACAAGCTGGCAAAAGGATGCACTGTGGAACCATCCAGCCCTTGTATGTGCATGTTGGCAACGTGTATAGGGGCTGTGGTGCAGGCCAAGCTGGTCCAGTGTCTCACCGTGGTCCCCACTGCTACTGTAGAGAGTCAGGATGGTCTCATAGCTGATTTGCTAGCCTGATCCTGAGTGCCATGAGCTGCCATGGGAAGCGTCGTGTCAACTGGCTGCAGGGTCAGGGTCGGAACGACTGTATGGCCCATACTACACGTAGGTGCGTTGATATCAGTGTTGAAGCCGAAGTGGACACTGGGGGAACTCCCCTCGACTATCATGTTGTTATAGCCCCTGACTTAGAGGTCCTCGATGCTCACGATCATGTTGCTCGGAATCAAACGTAGGTGTGGTGAAATAGCAAAGTCAAGTTTGTGACAGGCCTTCTGCAACCTCTGCTGGAACCTAGCAATAAGACTGCTGGTGTCTGCCATGATGATCATATCTTCAACGAGACTGATGAACATGGCCTGGACCTCTGCTCCGCTGACACCATCTATGGAATGACATAGCTTGGTCTGTGCTGTAAGGAGGCAGTAGCACAGTGCTTCCAGGGACTGGTTGGTCCGAACGATCCCTGCTGGTGTGAGGCCTGAGGTGGTGTGTGGGACAAAGTACTTTCCACACATCTGGATAGTCCTGCCGCAAGCCAGTGATGTGCATATTTTGCACCAGTGATCCAGGATCGAAGTCTGGATCGAATGAGAATGTCGCTGTCTTCCGACGGCCTACTCGTCAGGGTGTTCGATAGGGGAATCCTGAGTAGTCACGTCTCAGGTCGGCGTACAAAACCCCTAGGCCGCTGTTGTCCCCACCATGCCACCGATAGTCTTGGTGAGCGCTGAACTTTCTCTGCAGTTTGCTGGCCGCTGAGATACTATGACTGTTGCGTTAGGGTCGAAGTCGTTTGTATCAGGGAGGCTTGCACCCAGCTGATGGAGGATTCATCGCACCGTGAAGTACACATGGAATCTGAAACAGCTGGCGATGAGCACAGCTTCAGGAGTACCAGAATAGGAGTGAAGCAGGGTGGAAGTTACTCCACATCCTGACGTGGCACACCACATGGCAAAGTTCAGCTGCTGATTCCAGTATGAGAGGCTTTGAGCAGCCATCCAAGTATGAGCTTGCTTCGCATCCTTGATGGTGATGGGACGGTTGGTCAGTGGTCGTGGGTTGATGGAGAAGCTGGTTCGGGACCATTCATCCACTGTGATGGGAACGGTGTTAGCTCTGGTATATCATCCAGTAGACCTCTCAGGACACTCACGGGTGTACCCAGGAGGGGCGGTTGGCTCCGGATGACTGTTGTAAGGTTCAGTGGGAAGGCCATCTATACTGATTTTCTTAAAGCTACCGTGCAGGCAGCACACTATTTATAGTCGTCTCGACTCCAGAGAACAGCGAGGTGACCTCGCCGTAACATCTCGTTTTTTAGCTCCTCCATATCAACCCACCGGCTGGAGCCTTTGAGGTATTGCTGTTGCACTTTAGGTTTCTCCATGTGGTACAGGGCTTGGACCGTCAATATATGGTGGTACTCTTCATCGGTGACCTGGCCATCCTCGAGAGCTTTGCTGACAGACTCGTCAACAGTCCGTAGCATACTTTGTACCAGTGTCACGTACTTAGCATGCTTCTCGAGCCTCCTTGTAATTTGCCGCTGCCCCGCCCACAAGCCTGTGGCCAAGACAGTGGCAGCTAGTGTCACGCCACCCAGCGGGATGGCGACGATGGCACCCATCCCTGTAGCGAGAGTGGTCACAGCTGCCACACCAGCACTGGCTCCAATCACAGCCACAGCAGTGGTTGTATGCGCGAGGACGTTGTAGGCTGTCTTATATCGCCTGCGCGTTCTGTTGTACTTCTCTGTCCCATGGATGAGATTCTGCCTGATGGTATCTATCTGCTGGAGTCGCCAGCTGTGGATGGTACCGCCCTCGTCAGCAGTCAGGGAGGGGTATAGTTCTGGTTGCTTCCGCCACTCTGATTTTGCCATAGTATACCTGGAGATTAAACCTACATCACCTGCAGAATCTGCTCATGAGTCATAGAAGGGTTCATTTTGGAGAACCTGGCGAACTGTACCAGCTTGTTGGTGTCAAGACAGACGTCTTTAGACAGTGGTCATCCAGCACTATGTCGGGTGCCAGTAGCTTTCTGAGATGTGACATCTGGAACTTCACCTTATCACCAAGATAGTAGGTCCGCCGCTGGATGACTTTCTTGGTCTTACACTTCTGTGCCATCTCCTCTTTCCACTGTATGACATCTGGCTCATCCTCGTATGAGAAGACACCTGGCTCATCGCCGTCTGTCAAGACTCCTGTGTCCCTCTTACTCTCCTCCAGCAGGGCCTGCCAGTATCGGAAATTTTCACTGTTCCTTTGCCTCCTTGCAAGGCTCGTGTTCTGTTGATACCAGTTCTCCCGCTGTAGTTGCTTTCCTTCTTGTTGCAGTGTGAGCATCTGTTCATTTAAGGCCTTTACCTGTGCAGGGGTCATGAAGGGGCGAACCCCTTTCTTCATCATCTCGGCCAAGGTCAGATATTCCTGGTATGATATCATGTTGTCGTCAGGTCGAGTAGTAATAAGAGTGTAAACTCTAAGGGGGCATCCCTTATCCCATCTATGCTGGCATATATGTTAATGGAGGGGTTGTCAAACAGGTGATTTAATGGTGTGAACAAGCTAGGACTGATAGCTTTCAATAGGTTTCTGTTGGCACATGGGAGATACTCTATCACGTCCCGGCCGACTTCTACTAGTGAGCCGTTGTGTGCACTGCCCGGAGGTTGATGTAGCACATCGGCGTGTATGTATGTTGTGCCCCGCTGCGGCACCTCGAAGAGGACTCATTCTACATGGTACTGTACCACCCGTCTCCCCTCTAGAGAGGGTGAGATTACGTTCTCATCACCGGAGAGCAGCAGTCAGACAATCGGCATGGTTATATCTCATGTTTAAACCCCTTCTATAGCGGGCTATGGAACCAATATTTGCTCACTTGACTGGTCTTGCTGACCTAGCAGATGTGTATGCAGTTGATGCTGCCAAGGTAGAAGAGAGCGATGGCAAGTCTTACACCCTACAGTACAAAGCAAACTCAAAGACATTCGCCCTCCACCCCATTGGTGGTAATGGGGTGGAGCTGCTCACAGCCCTCAAGGATGTGTTGAAGGAGCCCCTGGGCTGCAACATAGATGGCCACAAGATCGTGTTTCGGTACGATTTCCCGAAGAGGAAATACTTCCTCGAGCCGTTGATTGAGGTCTTGGATACAGAGGTGGCAGACATCAACACCCTAAATGATGACCTCAGCTTTAATCGGGTCAAACCCTATTCGAGCGGTGCCCCGCTGATGACCCATGATGGCCTGCTATTGCCCCTGGCAAACCTGCAGTTCATGTTTTAGAAGAATGAAGTGTGGTACCGCGCTGGACCTGGTGGTAATTGCCAAACATGGTTGCCACTATATAGGCCTCCCGCAGTCATTGACATAGAGGTTACTCCCCTCTCCACTGTTGTCAAAAGGGATGGGACAGTTCGAAAGCTCTACGATCGGGGATCATCCTTCCTCACCTACATAGGTGAAGGTGTCTCCCTGACGAGGGTGGGTCACCGGATCGGAGTTACAGGTGGAAAGTTCCTGCTGCGTCGTCCATTCGATGGACCAGAAGAAGCTGTTAACCTCTAGGAGGGCATCCTACGGGTAGATGGTGTGTCACATGTCACCAAAGCCAAGGGTGCTGTTAAACTGCTTCTGTGAGTCGGACTCACTAGCCCACAAACGACGCATATAGTCCTAGAGCTACGTTTCTTAGCCGGCGGCAAAGTGACGCAGCTAGCCCGTGCCCCTGAGGGGATGAAGATCACTATCGAACCGGATGGAGCAGGGCTCGATCTGGCACAAATATTTCTCTAGCGGTTCACTCTGTTCAGTTTAACTCTTCATATATAGCCATGATTCTCATCATACTGCTCATGCGGGCGTCTACAGCAGTGACACAGGGCGCTGAGACTGCCATGATATTGGATGCCAAGTGGGCCCACTTCCGGGATGCCCCCCAGTACAATCCTTGGGTCGGCCCCTTGCGGAGAAACATTTACGACTGCTTTCACCCACGTGAAGAGATCGAGTCTCTCTGCCACTTCTATGGTGTGGAGAGGGTAGGACGTGGTTGTCTGCTGGAGACACCTGTTCAGCATCAGATTCTCTGTGTAACATGGGAACATGCCAGAGTCTGCCATGGTGCAAATGCTAAGCACATTAGCATCCTGCCAGGTGAGCGTTGTCAAGGTGGATGGAAGACACTATGGGTGGTCCCATCATGCCGATGCGACTCTGGCAGAGACTGTGTTTGTTTGAGCCTACACAGAGGCCGGCCACTATGTTGAGGAGGTTCTCCCATACATGGGATCCGCACTGGAGTTTTATATTCGCCACGGCCTTCCATGTCCACAGCTCCCATCTCCGACCACGAAAATCACATGTCTCAACAACTCTATGCCCCAGCCAGAGTGTGTTGAAGAAGTCCTCGATCTGGCCCTCAGTCACAGAGCCGGGCGGCGAGATCTTGCCACGTCGTTTCTCCAGGGCGTGCATCTGGCGAATGTCCTCGTAGGCGGCATGCAGGTTGGGCAACTCGCGGATCTGCATGGCAAGTGTGGTGAGCTCATCGATGCGGGGCTGGGTTTGGCCAGGAACCCAGGGTTGCATTCCACGCTAATGTATTTGATCTCAGAAACCTTCCAGTGGATGATGCCCAGCAGGTAGTGTTCGTAGGGTGCGTCTGCCACCAGGTCGTATATAATGCTGTTGTTGAGGAAGTTGCCATGGCCGTCCACAAAGCACGTGTCAACGTGCTTCGTCAGGCACTCGCCTTGGTCCACGAACCCCATCATCTTGTCGAACATCTTGGAGGTGCAGCTGTCAAAGTCCACCGGGTCGAGTATATCGACGTCAGGCTCCACCCCGAAGTAGTTGAATGCCATCAGCCAGGCCTTGTGGCCCGATGTGTGTCTCTCCCACGAGAACGAGTCAATGTTATCGCTAGCCGGACCCCGGCCGCACCAGTCGGCATAGACACCGTCGGCCCCAGCCCTTTGTGTTACGGTAGTGGTAGGCCTCGTTGTACTCGGGGCTGTCGCCGAGGTTTTCGAGCACACAGATGCGGTAGACCACATCGTCGAAGAGTCCAAACTTGGTTACCGGCGACAGCACGAGGCCCGACCAGACCTGCGGCAGGTAGTGGTGGGATATATCTCCTTTGGGCAACCGGCTGTATGGGGCCTTGACCTCCAAAAGTACTGTCACTATTTGGACATTGTGCTCCTTGTCGTCGACCTTCTGCTTGGTGTTCAGGATTTGCCACTCCTCATCGGAGTCGCGTTGCCACACCATGTTGAGTAGACAGTAGCCATCTGGGCTGTTAGCATGTCCCCGGTATCCCAGCCACCCACCATCGATGTGGATGCCGGTGCCCGGCGCGCACGTCCTGCAGTCGATCTCGAGCAGGCGCCTGCTCATGGCATCAAAGAGAGTCCCCCACCAGCACGGCACGGCACCCCTGCTCCAGGTCTTGACCCCGCACTTCTGGCCCAGAACCTCCTCGAAGCTCGAGTAGGGGTTCCACCCCATGATGGCGGCCAGTTCAGAGCCGCCTACCATTGTTGCCCTGTTCCACAGCCATCCCAGGCTGCGCTGTCGTGGGGCGTCTGAGAATAGCTGGATAAACTGATCAAGGTTCTGTTCCATAGACTGGACGGTCTGGATGACGTATTTTATGTATGTGGTTGATCACAAGGCGATCAGTGGTGTATGTCGCTGTGGAGGCTTGTCTCTAAATGGGCGTTCAGTGTGGTAGTAGTAAGGTCGGAGTCAAAATGATACTACCTCCCTCAACTGGCAGCCGTTCGGCGATCCATGGCCCCGACCACCCTCTCAATCCATGGGGCATAGGAATGGCTGCTAGTTGAGGGAGGTGGTTGATGTCGTCGATTCAGTCAGAATACACTGACTAGATTTTCCGGCACTACTCCAGCCACATGTCTCAACAACTCTAAGTCTCCAGGGATTGAGAGGGTGGTGGGGGCCACGGATCGCCGAACGGCTGCCAGTTGAGGGAGGTGGTATCATTTTGACTACTACTCACACATATAATAAACTGCGTTATAAGCCTGCCACATATGAGGGATTGAACAAATGATGACCATGGTGGAATACTGATAGTGACTAAGAACGACCTCATCACAGTTGAGGTAAATACAGGCAAGGACTTTGAAGGTAGATCTACCAGTGTGTCGAAGCCTCATCATCTCACCCTTTTATAGACCACCACTTGGCCAGACTGCAAGAGCTCCATGAAGAACTACGTCTTCATTGTTGGCGGTGATTTCAATCTAGCAGATATTGAATGGCCTAGCAGGAAGGCTACTGGTCATCAATGCCCAGCAGGACATCTGTCTGAGGAGCTCATAAATACAGCGATGTGTTCATTGACAAATTAGTTAATTTCCACACTAAGCTTAATAACACACTTAATCTGGTGTTTACTTCGCATCCTACACTGTGGAGCGATGTAAACAATTACCAGGTATTGGGAAATGTGACCACGACGTTTTCTTAGTCGACACAATCGCAACGCCACTACGAAACTTGCCTACCAAGCAGAAGATCTTTGAACAAAGCTAGCACAAAAATACATCAAACATGTCTCAACCAATTTGTTGAAGCGTTCACCCAAACAGACTTCAATGACATTACTAGCATGTGGTCATCATTTTAGAAGTTCTGTCATGAAACCATCGAAAACCATGTGGGATCAAAAAGCAACTACAAACACTCCTATCCTTGAATAAATTGTGGCATCACTCTTTTTATCCACAGAAAGCATCAGGCTCATACTAAAGCCAAGTCTTCCAAACACTCTCGAAACGGGAAGAGATACAAAACGCTAAAGGTAGCAGTACAGAGAGAGAGACAAGAAAATATCATGATCCATACGTCAATGGTGACATCAGCCAGGATGCAAAAAGGTTCTGTTCTTATCTTAAGAGCAGGAAACGGGATTCATATGGAGTGCCGCCACCCACACATCAAGATGGCGCCACATACAGCGATTCTTCCACAAAAGCAGAGATACTGAACAAACAATTCCACTGTGCCTATACACAAGATGAGCCAAAACACATAACAAATGAAGACCCTAGCCCATATGCAAGTATGCCAGCAATAACTCTCAGTCTGAAAGGCGTCCATAAACTTCTGACTGGACTTAAACCACATAAATCTACAGGGGCTAGCAAGATCACAGCCAGGTTGCTCAAAGCATATGCTAGCGAATTTTCTCCTGTGTTGACCAAAATCTTCCAGTACTCGTTAGACAAAGGTACGATACCAGCTGATCAGGGAAAGGCCAGCATTGTTCCATTCTTTAAGCAGAGAAATAGACATCTGGTATCATACTATCGACTGGTATGTCTAATATCAATCATCAGCAGAGTACTTGAGCACATCATTTACAGCAACATCGTGCAACACTTCGATCAACACAAGAGCCTAGCTGACCAACAACGTGGTTTCCATTCAAAGCGATCCTGTGGGACCCAGCTCATCATCACAATCAACCAGATAGCTGGAAGGCTCTCTAAAGGACATCAGGTTTATGCCATCCTTTTAGACTTTTTAAAGACATTTGATAAAGTTCCTCACCAACGACTGACATATAAACTCAACTACTATGGTATAAGAAGAACCACCTGGAATGGGTTAATGACTTCCTAACATACTGAATACAATGTATCGTTCTAGAGAATAAATAATACTGCTGATGTCATCTCCGGTGTTCCTCGGGGAGCAGTAATAGGTCCGCTCCTAATCCTTGCATTCATAAATGATATGCTTGAACCAACACAGCCTCAAGTCCAGTTATTCACAGATGAGTCATTACTTTTTCAGACAATCACCAAATCAGCAGATTCTGTTATGCTACAGCAAAACCTTTCAGGTCTGAAACACTGGAAAACAGACTGACAAATGGCATTTAATCCTGACAAATGTACGGTCCTGCACATAGCTAACCACCATCACAAAAGCACATTCGACTACCGAGGACATGGATGCATAATCCAAAAAGGGGCAAGCAGCAAGTACCTTGGTGTCACCATCAGCCAGGAATTACGATGGAATGATCACATAAATAACATCACCAGTAAAGCTAGCAGATTCCTTGGATTCATCAAGAACAATCTACGTTTCACTAAGCCTAACATTAGCATAACAGCCAAACAGGCCACCGTCAGACCACCACTTGAATATGCATCCCACTGCAAGGGACCCACCCAACAAGAACTACATCACATCCATCAAACGTGTTCAAAGGAGAGCAGCCTGATTCGTCAATAACAACTACTATGACTTCTCACCAGGCAGCATCACCAACATGATTACTGACCTAAACTGGGAGTCCCTTGAACATCATAGGAAGAAGATTCTCCGTACAATGATGTACAAAACAAACAATAACCTGATTAATATACCAGCTGACCAACATCTGCATGCTGCTGGCAGCTTACCAGAGGATCCCATAAACTAAAACAGGTCCGTACCACCAATGACTATTACAAGTTTTCATTGTCCCAAAGAACACAAAATCAGTGGAACTTGCTGACACTGGAAAAAGTAAAAGCTGATATACTTGACAGCTTTATGATCTTGCTGAACAAATTAACATCTGATCATCGTGTCTTCATCTAAAGAAAGTGTGGAGCACTGCACTTAGTGTTGGTTTGAAACAGCCATCCACTGCCTGTGCATACACCGATGAGTAATCATCCTCCCTTAAGAGGCCATTTCATTATTTTGGAAGAAGAAGGTCACCATTTTATTTACTCCTATTTACTCTGAAATTATCTGAGTAGAGGAGTGACGGTTTAGGCGGCTGTTCTGACTTGTCGAGAGCTTATGACGCCATCAGTGACGTCATCAATATTTGAATTAGGCCACGCCCACATTGGTTACCGTGAAAAATACTCGAATCTGATTGGTCTATAGCCTTTTCTATTGTTCTCTCTCGACCAATTGGATTCCAGTATTTTTGGTGGGAAAAAGATGGACGTGTCCTAATTCAAATATCGACGACATTACTGCTGACGTCATATGCTCTCGACCAATCAGAACAGCTGCCCATCCCTTTGCCGCATATTGGGGGTGTAGATTTTTAGGTAATTGAAATGTGCAACTATGCATGAAAGAGGGCGTGGCCAAATGCAGGTCACATGATCCCTTGCGACCAATCAGTGCAGCCTCTTATACAGTCGCCATTGTTCGAGGCTTGGGATATAGTGACTCTTGGTAATGCTGTTTGATGGGCCTGATGACATGTGAAAGTGTTTGGGGGCATGGCCAAATTCAGGGTATTGATGGTGATGTCATAGCTCAAAGCTAATCAGTGAAGCCGCTTATGCAGTCACCAATGTTTGGCCTGTAGATCTATTGGCAGCTGTAAGGAGGTGAGAAATGTCTAGGGTGGGGTGGGTTCAAATCGAGGTCACATGACACCCCACTTCCCATCAGGGCAGCTGCTTATAGAGTCACCAATGTTTAACCTGCAGAGCTATTGACACATATATTGAGTCATAAAAGTGTTATGGGCGTGGCCAAAAAAAAAAATTGATAACTCCCAGACAATTGGGAAAGCCGCTTATAGAGTCGCCATTGTTTGCTCTGTGGATTTGATGAACCATGCAAATGCTTAGGGGTCTTGATGTCAGGTGCAAATTTTCCGTAAATTTTACATTTTTCTGAAAATCATAAAAATATTGTGTTGAAATTAATGAAATTATGTCTATGCTCACTCCAGGCTGTAACTACATCACGTCGATGTATCCTTACATATGTAAGGCTCACAAGTATCTTCTAGATGTACTGGAAGTCATTGTTAAAGATTTAAAACCTATAGATGATTTTGACTCTCACATTGGGCTTATAAAATGCAACTGTGTGCCTAGGGATTATTTTTTCCAGTACTGTCGTACAGGTGTAATGGTCACCTGTTCTTTCCATTATGTAGTAAGTACACACAGGATCTACAGAATGCTGTATGTACACATACTGAACGTGACACACACCTCAAGTGATGTGGGCCTCTGTGGAGATGGTAAAGGCTGTAGAGGTGGGGTATTGGGTCTTGGGCGGTTTATCATGGTCTGGCACTATGACAGGATTCGGATACCCTTTTTCATGGGTGTATAATAACTTCTTGAAAATTAAATAAGATGTTTCAGGGTATCCTGAAGATGTCATCACTGATGTAGAGAAATGTGAATATATTCGAGAGTTTTTTTCGAGCCAGAGTGAGGTAAATTTAACAATGGCGTTATTTGTAAGAATAAAGGCCTCTGAACCCTAGCAAACCAAGTTCTAAATTGTTTATGAGGATGTTTTGTTCTGAATCCCTATCCTTAGACTGAATACATGCCTATACATTGCGAGAATGTTGGTACTGCTAACCGATAGTAAGTTGAAGGTTAACGATATCAGATTATGCAATAATAGCACCCTCTTAATGAGCTATAGTGACTTGGACGAATTCGTACACACTAATAGTCATAGCAATGTGGTTATCGCAGCATTCATGATTAGCTATGCTATGGTACACTGGTTCAAGAGTCTTTTATGGTTGGTACATCTTGATTTTATCATGATACAGAATCAATAGTGTGCCTTCAGAAATGTGATAAAGCCTTGCTAATTACATTATATCACAGCAGACTCATTTATTTTATAAATGAAGTAGCATCATCTTGCAAAATAACAGAGTTCATTAGCACGGATCCTAAAAGTTATTTATACAAGCAGAGAGACAGACAGATTGGCATTTTCAAGAGTGTAAAAGGTTAAAGGGTTAACATCATCATCATCATCATCATCATCATCATCATCATCTTCATCATCTTCATCATCATCATTAATAATACCATCATCATCATCTCATCATCATCAACATGTTCACCATCGACATCATCAGCACGATTCCTGCCATACTGGCTTAAGAGATCAGCCATTAAATTATTTCATTTCATATTTGTTTATAATTTTTAAATGGTGCTAATAACTGTAGGGGTACCCTTACTGAAAACACTGACAGTACTAGAGGTGTCGACTATCTCTCAGGCACATCGATCTGAAACTGATTCTACAGTATGTTGAGAGATAATCCACTTGCAAACCGAGAGAAGCGTATTTTTAAAGGTTTGCCCTTCATATGTCTGACTCAATAAGACATCAGTCATTTGTGAAGTAAATTTACAAAATTATACCTCTGTCCTGGAGCAAATGGAGATTTGAGAACCTCAAATAAATTTGGGGGTTAAATTGTTAATACTGATATTTGATAGTGGCACATTATCATGCTTAATGCTCCTGAACTCTAAAAAATCTCTCTCTCTCTCTTTCTCTCTCTCACTCTAGTTATATCCCTTTAATAGCAAGATACATCAACAGCATTGTCGAATGGCCGTATGCCAGCCTGCAAGTAATTCTATGACTCGCCAGCAGTAACAGCATATGTAGAATTATATTCTGAGACATTTTTGCATATTTCATACTTTAATTTTTCATTGATTTTATATTTGTAATGCGTATGCTCGATCTGTATAGGTTTATTTATTTATTTATTAAATCAATCCTTCGAATCGGTGAAAATTGGTGAAAAATGACAATTCCATGTTTGCGCTAATAAGAAGGACCTTTCACTATCTGAATGCAGAAACGTGTTTATCCCATTATATAAAAGTCTAGTGCGCACTCACAATTATGTTTTACCAGCCTGATATGGTCACCACTAAAGGTCAAACACATAGAACTAATTGAAGGGGTACAACATAGGGCTACGAAACAAATTCCGGGAATGAAAGATTTCACATATCACGTGAGGCTAAGATGCCCCAAGCCACCCACCTTATCACACCGAGGAGCCAGAGGAGACATAATAGAACAGGATACTTCATGGAGAGTATGATAAGGAGGAAAGTAACTTTGCAAAACTGTGGAGTGATGTTTCAAAAAGGCAGTATGCTGGGACATTCCATAAAGATCTACCCCCAAGCATGCACATCAATGTGGAGGCAAAATTACTTCAAAGTACAGGCCATAAAAAAATGATCTCCCAATAAAAGTCATAAACGCACCATCAATAAAACTCATTTAAGAACAGACTAGATAAGTAGTGAACACAATAGGAAATCCTGTTTGACAATCATTAGGGCCTACCCGCCCCCGCCCCCCACCATCGGAACCGGAGGAAGTCTAGAGTGATGAGATGATAAAGAAAAGGAGTCTGGTGTAGAGGACCTCTAAGAACCAATATCAGAAGCAATGCTAAGTAATGCTAAGTAAATTGATTATTTGTTCGATTTCATTTTCATTTTAGTTGGTATTTATTGGCCACTCACACCTAGATGTATTTGGGCCATGACTCGCTCTTAGAGGTGCTTCCCCGAAGGGTTACGTTGCTTCCCCGAAGGGTTGCTCTAAATAAGTGAAAACTGAAAAAAGTGGGAAAATTAAGTTGTTGCTGGGAGTGTGTTGCCTGATGTTACCTAATGTATTGTAGTTGGCTAGTGTCTATGTTGTATGCAGTATTGAGGAGGGGGTGGGAGGGGGGATTATTTTATTTCTTATGGAGGTGGGATGGGGTGGAGGGCAGTTTGTAAAATAAAATCTCAAAACGGAAATCAGGACAATTTAAATAAAGAATATTATGATGAAACTGAATGACAATCACGGCGCACTCTAATAAACCATGGATCCACGCACTTAACGCTTATGATCATGTTGATAGTCACTTACAGGACTGGCGGTATGATCAACAAACGAAAAGAAGAAGAAGAAGAAACAAATTAAGATAATGGTCTGTGATTAAATAAACAAGAAACTGGGAAAATTGAACTTAAAATCCAGTGTTTGTAAACTAAATATCCAAATTTAACTTAGAATTATAACTTGTTGCTATTATAAATAATAAGTTGAATGCACGTGGCGCTATTTGGGAGTTGAATGGGTCTAAGTCACGTCATCGAGTCACTAAAAATCCTTTCATACTTATGCTAAAATTGTATCCAGTGACGGTGAGAGAAGAGCGAAGAGAGCGACAGCATCTACATCAAAGTAAATCAACGCCAATCATGACCTCCATGTCCATCATCTTCGTCTTGTCGTCCTCAGCGGTTTCATGATTGCAACCTCGGCCATAGTCTCCAGCAGATATAAGTACACAGCAGATAGAAGCAGCAAGTAAGCAGCATCGCCACTCCACTCGACCAATGGCATCTTTCCAGGACGGATTGATTGCGGCTCAACGATAAGCCCACCTAGATCACCACGTGGCGCCAAGTCTTGTCACCAGCACGAGGCGCGCTCTTCTTGATCGCCTTCTTCGCGCCTTTCGAACCTGTGGGTGTTTTCGGTGCCATTGTGCAAATAGAAAATGTTTAGTGTAATAACTCTAGAACTCTGTATCACACCATGGTAATAAAGTGGCTATTTTGACAGTATATAATTCATTCTTTACCGAAGACTTCACCTAATAAATGTTAACATAGTCAAATAAGGCCCTGTTAGCGAAAAGAGTATAATCGTTAACCATGCCCATAGAGAGATTATTAAGGGTTTGAACGTTTATTAGTGAAATATAGCAGTTGAAATGAGTTATCTCCCGTGATATTTGGGTCTTCAGTCTGTCTCTTTCTCTGATGCCCAACCCCCTGCTAGTCAACCCACAGCATCATTCAATAGCAAATACCTTTACAGCTATGGTCTGAACTGTCACATCAATATCATTTAACTATTTCATGGCCTAATATATTTAAAAAAATTTCTGTGTGGACCAAATTATTTTTTCAAAATTTTCCATAAAGTTGACATTTCTCTCAAAATCGTAAAAAAAATTGTGTTGAAATAAATGAAATTACGTCTATGAACATTCCCGACTGTAACGGCCCCAGCCGGCCCATACTTTATCAATGGTATATCTGACAATGCTATGTAATTATAAATTAAATCTCCACATGCCCTGTGACTAGGGTTTAATTTTATATTACTGCATCTGGTGGGTGGGGCAATCAGAACAACACTCATTAGGCATTAATCACACACTTAACAACACATCCCTCGATTCTTGCGACATCATGGCTTCCATCATCTGGATTGTCTATTTATATATATATATATATATATATGAATATGAATGCAGAGGTTGCTGGGACACCATTGATTTATGCAACATTAGTCTTTAGTATATGCCAAGGATTGTCAAAGAGGTTAATTCATCTAAACGTAGGTTTCATCTCACGTTCGACCTGGAATTGTTATGTACCAACATTTGTTGATGAATGGATGTTTAGTGCTGTTAGTAACTTTTAACTGAGGTTCTCACACATAAACATACTCTATATGCTCTACTCTATTGCTATTCCTAACTCTACTAACAGTATCTTCGAAGCATCATGTAAGTAAACTTTCTAAATGTCTTATAGTGCATAAAGATGCCTCGCTTAGTAGGATAACTACTACCAAACACTAAACTCCTGTATGTCGACTACCATTTGTTCTTTATGCGTCCTAACTTTTATGCATATATTGCTACTGAGATCCAGAGGTACTTCACAGCCTAAAAAGTATGCTGAATTCAATGTGACGCTTCCAAATTCAAATTCAATTCTTTAAAACTTGGTGAAATTACACATTCTTCACCGGCTTTTATAGCAGTGGCTGGGTGATTAACCATGATCAGGATGGACAGAAAATATATGAACATGTCATAACTCTGTAAAATTCCTTCAACACCTCAAAAAATGGTGACTGTATAAGCAGCTGCTTTGATTGCTTGAGAATTATAATGTCATCAATATTTGCATTATCCTCCAGGCCCCTACCATCTTCATGGCACATTACACATGTTGAAACCTCCACAGAGCAATCATTGGCGACTGTATAAGTGGCTGCCCTGATTGGCTGGGCGTTATGGCATCATCAGTATTTGAATTAGACCATGCTCCTAGCGCCTGCACAGCTCACCACCCATGGTAATATCTCTACAGGTTAAACATTGGTGACTGTATAAGTGGCTGTGCTGATATTCGGCGAGGGGGGTCACATGACCTTGATTGACACCTCGACCTCGAACGAACAATGGTGACCATATAAGCAGCTGGTCTGATTGACCTCGAGGAGTCATATGACCTTGTTTTAACCTAGTCCACTCTAGACATTTCCAACATTGTTACCCATGTCAAGAGATCTACAGGCCACACATTGGTGACTGTATAATCGGCTGTGTTAATTGGTCGAGAGTTAAGACGTTATCATCAATATATTAAATTAGGCCATGCCCCTAAAACTTTCATGGGTCATTAGGCCCATCAATCAGCATTACCGTAGGTCAATATATCCAAAACCTCAAACAATGGCGACTGCATAAGCGGCTTCTCTGATTGCACAGGAGGAGTCATATAACCTACATTTGAGCACACACCCTTTCAGACATCGTTCCACCTGTCAACCATCTAAAGATCTATATCGCAAAATGTGGGGATGGGTGGCTGTCTCGATTCTTTAACAGCTTAAGATGCCATCAGTGACGTCTTCAATATGTGAATTAGGCCACGCCCACATTTTTCCTCGCCAAAAATGCTTGAATATGATTGGTCAAGAGAGAAAAATAGAAAAGACTCTGCACCAATCAGATTCCAGTATTTTAGGCCATAGGGGAAAAAGTGAGCGTAGTCTAATTCAATAATGATGACATCACTGATAACTAAGCTCTCAACCAATCAGAGCAATCGCCCAATGTGTCGCTCTTCTACTTATCTGTTCAGAAATGTTGTGTCGTATCGGTTTGTGTTTATCAAAATGGCGCTCCTGCCCTGGTTGGTGTATTGTGTACTGATTGATATTGGTCTGGAGAGTTAGGGAGATCACTAAATGTGGATGATGTCATTATCACTGTACACAATTATGTTTTTTAATGATATAATATTTCTTAGCCAAAACTAGCTAAAACTTAAATTAAATCGTCGCCTACAATGTGCAATCCATGGTAATGGAGGATTCAAGTTCAAGAGGTGCAGTGGCCGAGTAGCTAGGGAGTCGAACTCGTGACTCTAATGTCGCGGGATCGATACCCGGCCGGGCTGTCCTGTTGTGTCCCTTCACTCCGCGTTGTTCCAGTACACCGTCTGTAAAATAGGTACCTGTGAGGGCAGTGTCGACAATATGGAATGTCGGCCAAAAGCCACCAAGCGCCTATAAATGGCAGCCGGGCTGTATGCTCCCGCAATCAGTCTTCTCGGATGGGACTTTAAACTGAGGTCCCGTCACACAGTGCCCATCACTGTGTGAACGTGAGCTAGGGTTAGGTAGGCAAGAAATTTCGGCATAGTCAAAGTAAACCGGATGCTGAATGGATCCCTCCTCGGATGGAACCACGCAACATACGGATTACAAAACCAAAACCAAATTGCTAGAATTAGAATCTTTCGGAATTTTCGAGGGGACTATGGAGGGATGTAACCCGGATGACTGACCGAATTCGTCCTCGGACGGACACAGTCACCATACGGGCTACCTAACCAATCAAAATCAAACAAGTGCGCGCTGGTGCCTGCTCGGATGATGGCCAGAAGACCAAATGGGTCCCAGGACCCGAAAGACCCCACACCCCAACCTCCCCACTCCCCCCCAAGGGGCCGGGAGGTCTCTGACCTAAAGCCCCCCCCCCCTTGGGTGCATCAGGTCATAAGACCGTACGCACCTCCCCCGACCCAACACCTACCCCATCCCTTACCCACCCCTGTTAGGTCCAGGTTAGGCCATCCCCATTACACACGCCCAAGCATGAGGAGCAACAAAAAAAGCCATGGAAAAGAACAGCAACATGAGACAAAATCGAGAGACAACGATCAACACACACACACACACACACACACACACACACACAGAGAGAGACACAAGCTAATGCACAAACCGACGTCACAAGAATTCACAAGAATTCAACAGAAACCATAAAGGCCAGGCGTGAGTCTAGACCCTAGCATTGGGAACTAGCATATAAACGCCTCAAATATTACAACACACACACACATGCTCCCGCAGGAATGAAAACGGTCCAATGACCAGGGGGTAACGTTGTAAAGGCTGAGCACGCAAGTGCAAGAAGACTATAAAACAATGACCTATACCTATATACCTATTTGGCCTCAGTCACATCACGTCATAATCAACTATGCGACGTGTAGGATTACGCCATAATCAAATGCGTCATGAATGACGTGGCTAAGTTCGAACGCTTAATTGATGACGGACTAAGCATGGTTGTACTAATTGTATGTGTTTACTCTTTAATAAACATGTTGTTGAGTATTTTGAAACTAATTTGAAACTAATCAGAGGGAGCAACTCTATCTGGATCCAGTCAAATTAGTTTCAAAATATGTTACGTGTAGGGTACCGTCATAATTAATTATGAATGACGTAGGTAAGTTCGTCACGAACGCTTAATTGATGACGAACTAAGCGTTGTTGTGCGAATTGTATATTTTTACTATTTAATAAACATTCTGTTGAATATTTCGAAACTAATTTGATTGGGCGCTGTTGCTGCCATAGCAAGCAAGAGCACCCAATCAAACTAGTTTCAAAATATTCAACCGCTTACCTGTATAGGCTTCTGGAAATTGATAGTCAGTGAGTGCAGGGATCGATCGATCCCATCACTAGCGAGGTGTGGGTAGAACTTAGCTAGAGATGGGCGGGTCATAGCTAAGACTGGATTTCTCCATTGGCGGTCCTTTTGGATTATGACTTCACACGTCGAAATGGATTCTAACCCAGCATTGGTATGCAGCTACATTTACAGCGCCTGCAATGTGTATTTTGAGGTTATTATATTATGTTTATTACATAAATCCCAGTTAAATGGCGGTCTCATTTTGCACTGTGACGTCATGCATAGAAATGTTTGCTGCTGCTGCTGCTGCTGCTGCTGCTGCTGCTGCTGCTACTACTACTACTACTACTACTACTGCTGCTGCTGCTGCTGCTGCTGCTGCTGCTGCTGCTGCTGCTGCTGCTGCTGCTACTACTACTACAACAACTACTACTACTACTACTACTACTACTACTACTAATGTTACACTAGACATGATGCCCTTACTGTGGATGCTATACTTAGTGCGTTAGCGAGTGGCATGTTTGTGGCAGATTATGCACAATCAATCTATTTGTTGTCGTAAATAGATTAGCTTAATAGTAACCGCCCATTTACCCATCAACCCACCCACCCATCATCATACGTGCAAATACAACGTATTCGCGCGTTAACTAATATTGTTAAATATTAATCAGCGTAAATGTTGTTAGATTTCAAATTTGCATTGCCTCCTGAAATTCAGTTTATTATTTTCATGCATCTAGAAATGTACGTGATTACCACTTTAATCGCCGACATGACAGCATCAAGAATACAAAGTAGCTATAAATGAAACACACTTTCAAACACCCATGCCGTCACCCGACAACATGGACCGGACACGTTGCTGTCACGCTGCGTCATGGGGAACATAGCTTTCCAGTCCTTCTGGAAACTATGGATTCGTAGATCAAAGATTCCCTTGATAAAAGGGCTACGTTTATATAATGCAACATGCGTATCCTTGATGCTGTATAACTGTAAAACAGCTGGTCAGCCTCAAAGGCAGCTCTAGACAAACTTGATGCCTGCCACCGCAAACACCTACGCATCATCACTGGACACCGATGGCCAGGCAGCATAATTTCCAACAATGCACTATACAAGATGTGTAATACGTCGCCGCTGTCTGTAAATGTCGCAAAGATGATCCATGTTTGGCCATGTGCTAAGGATGCCAGGAGAAATACGAGCACAGAGAGCCTTGGAATTCGCCCTACTCGGAGCCAGCAAATTCAAAGCCAGAATAGGACGTCATTGCATAAATCTGCTAAGCGTGCTGCGAGGTGACCTCAGGAAAGCAAGACTCGTTGCACTCAAGCTAAGAATGGACCTGAGGAAGCTAAGGATTTCAACTGAGGACAAGATATAATGGGCAAATTCGTAAGGCAACACTTAGTCCGTCATCACTTAAGGGTTCGTGACAAGCTTAGCTATGTCATTCATGACGAAATCGACCATGACGTCATCACACACGCCACGTAGTTGATTATGGCGTCATATGATTGATGGATAAACTGGAATCATCCATTGTCTTGAAATTGAGACACAGGTACTTCACTAGTCAAATGGTTAAAAGTGTGTTGACAGGGCCACGCTGCATATGGGAGCAGAACCAGCCGCCAAGCAAATATGTTTCAAAATATTTGACAGTCTTGGTCTTACAAATATTTATTAGATGGAATCATATTCGTGAGTATGTCCCCTCATTAACCATTTCACCGTGGATATTTATAATTTGTAATCGCTGAGCATGTTCATGTCTGAAAGGGTTAACTGAGATAGAATGTAAGCATGGTGTGGACCAAACTGAACGCTATCTAGGCAGAAGTTGTTCTTAGGGGTTTTTTCTATTACTAGACGGGCGTGGCGGTGGCGTCGGCGACGGCGGTGGTGGTGGTAGCTTTGGCAATACTTACACAATCATTCTGCGTTGTTTGCATAGGCGAGAAAGCGCTCCTGGGCAGAGCGCGCTAATCACGTCACAATAATTGCATTTAATGTGGTTTTAGAGAATAAGTGAGAATTGTCGGTATTTTGACAAAGGTAAGCCGCCCAGCGGTGATATGGACACCCGTCTAAAGTGTTTTGATACTGGACAAACCGATTCTAAAATTTGGTAAAAATCTTTTTGTAACGAATCTGTCATAATTCCTGATTAAATCGACTTAACCCTATAGGAGATAAAGGCGGGCGATCTGACACCGTGAGAGCGTTACTAATACTCTAACCTTGAACATGGATTCAAACTGACTGAGAGAGAGAGAGGGAGAGGGGAGAGGGAGGGAGGGGGGGGGGGGGGAGAGAGAGAGAGAGAGAGAGACGTGATAATTATACATCAAATGTCGAATTATATAGTCTAAATATTTCCAAAATGCGTATTAAATATTCAGTCATATTTACAGTCGCATGTGCTTACTTGCCTGTGTCGGGCCTACCACACGCAGATTTCCCATCATGCCTTCTTCATAGAACGCATCACTACCCTCTCATAATATCCACATCTACCGCATTCTTGAGAAAAAAATGTATTGAAAAAATGTAGTGAATACCGTAGGATTTTGAGCTGGCTGCAAGGAATTATTGCAGCCTGTTCAAAATCCTACGGTGTTCAATAAAGGTTTGCCTGAAAGCATCTATCTTGTCGAACAACCTCTGTTTCTAGAAGAACACTCATGATCGTAGACCACCACCCCCCCCCCCACAAGATGGTTTTAATAATGGCGCGGATCTCATTGCTTATTTCTGAACGATTAGAATCACTCCGCATCATCATCGACACTAAATCCATTTCTGAAGGACAACCAAACAGCATAGAGATACATACGTTCCCCATACAGGCTATTTGCCAGAGGTGGACTGCAATGCGCAATAGTGGGCCTTGTGCTGTCGCGAAAGAGTATGGCATTATAATATAGTAATCGTCGCTGAATAGGCATGTGTCTTCGGTTATCGAGCCAGTCGTTCCAGTGGCGAATAGTCTTCTCTTGGTCTGCAAATGGAAATTTATCAAGACTACTGTAGACACCGTTTTTTTGGCTGGTATGAGTGTTAAGGGGTTAACAGAATCAATTGATGGCCAAGCTTATTTCTTCGGCAATCGTGTTACTGCCCATAGAATCGTTCATGTCTATGTAATGTCCCAATATACAATACAGCCTATTAGCCAAAGGTAAACGAGCATACGGCCATCAACGCGTAACCATTGGTAACCTGCATCTCGGCACACCTCTTGCTTAATGGCGCAGGTCCGATACCAACTTGGATATTGGCGCGTATGTCTACTGCGCAAGGTCAATACCCAATCGGGTATCGGCCTAATGATCAACTATGGACACAGACAAATGAGCGTTTATCAAATTACCGATGCATGCGCCAATGCCAAATTTGCTAATGGGTCTGCGGCACTGGTCAGTTGAGCAAAATCTATATCGATGCGCTCCACTAATATATGTATATGTTGAAGAGTACTCGTTGGCTATGCGCATGTCTGAAGTGTATGGTTGGATTGTATCATTTTGTTACCAGTGAATACCTTTCCCACATTGACGCCATTACGCCGGGATTTCCCTAAATTAACGCTCAGAGCAAAACTGCTGGCCAACAAGCCGGTGACCCGCTTTGTGCGTTGTAATATTTAAGGCGTTTATACGCTAGTTCCCAATGCTAGGGTCTAGACTCACGCCTGGTTGACCCGCTTTGAGCTACTACTTCGTTAAAATACACCGCAATCTAAGACATTCCTATGATAAACTAAAATCATTATATTATTTAAATCATATATCATTGGAAAGCGCATTCAAATGCCAAAACTTTAAGGCATTATTTTATATATTTTTGTAACATTTTCACTGAGTTATTTGCGTATATAAAATACATCATTCGACTTAGATTCATTAAATCAAGTGGACAATAGGGGATATTTTAAAATTGCAATCAACTGTATTAAATTTCACAAAACTAGAAAAACTAATACATAGATATATAGAAACTTGGCTTAGCTTTCCAATGATGTATGCCTTCAATAATATTATGAAGATAGTTGTTCATATGCACTGCCTAAAGAGCAATGTATCTGATTCCCATAGTGAGGTAATGCTGTTTGCTCGTCGGCTATCACGTATCCAGCCAGAAGTTGTAAGCACAATGCATTCTGGGAAGGTATCTCCCCAAAAATACGCTAATGTGGGAAAGGTCTATTATCTTGTGTAGGAAATAAAGAATTGACGATGACGACGGAATCACATTTGTGGGTATGTTCCCAGATTAACTATTTAACCTGGAAATTTCAAGACAACTATACGGGAAGATTGTTGAATATTTTGAAAGTAACTTGACTGGAACCTGATGCTACCTTAGGCAGCAACAGGTCCCAGCCAAATTACTTTCAAAATATATCAACCGAATATTCCTTAGATCATAAAGAATGTGTCGTTTCTGGTCTGCTTGTGGTTACAGAGTTAATGCACACATTATGATACATGTCATGTGATTAGTGTTTTAGGACAGCTGTTAGTGGACCACCATCTGGTGTGTCTTGTTAACTTCCGTGAACAGACATAGCATCAGTACGTGTACTGTCATGTATCGTGTCTTATCGATCTATGCGTATTCTGAATTCACCTGTACTACCGTAAAAGCGAGAGATCTAGAAGATGGTGATGCAGTGAGCTGTAATGGCTGTCAATCAAACTGGTTCCAAGGCGTGCAGCATTTTGTTTTACAATGTGATTTTTTGGTAGATGATTTTCTTGTCGACCTGGTCTCACTCCTTGTTTCACTTTCGTTTCTTTCGTGGAAACAAGGAGAAAGGACAAATGGTTGTTGAACACTTTCTCTAGGGGTCGATGATTACCTTGTCGACTTGGGACCGTGTTCGCGGAGGGTCGTAGCCAAGCCTGGCATAGCGGCCTTGGAGTCATTATGACGTCATAATAGATTGTGACGTCATATTCTCCAACGTGGTTGTGCGGGTTGTGGGTTGCTACCCGTTCGCGAACACGCCCCTGGTCTCACTCCTCATTCCTCTGATTCAACATTTGGTTTACAATGGTCAAGTTCGACTCCTAACCATAGTTAGCTATAACTAACTAGAATACCAGTCGAACTTCAAATAGTTAACTAGCTAGTCAACTATAGTCAACCGAGCACCCGACCCCTGTTCAGATGGTTAGTGCGATATTTGCGTAAATTTCAAAATGGCGGACACTGATCGCTTGTCACGAATAAATGCATATAAAAGTGTAAATATTTCACTAAATAACTTAGGTTTGATGAAATTATGCTTTCCCATTGTATGTCAATGTTCCCAAGCCCATATTCCTTACAAATTTATGCCATATGGACGCTTTTTGACGTCTTAGCGGAAAAATAATAACCCATTTTCCTAGGTCATCAAAACAGACGACAGAAATGGTTAATGGAGACTGGTACCCGGCTGCAAATTTTCTGCAATAGTAATTCAGTAGGGAACCGGGTACCAGCGAACTATAGTCGACTACGATCAAGTTCGACTGGGCATAGCAACTGCGCATGATCAGTAAACCAGCAAACTGACTATAGTTAGCGAGTCGAACTTGACCAATGTGATTTTTTGGTAGATGATTTTCTTGTCGACCTGGTCTCCCTCCTTGTTTCACTTTCGTTTCTTTCGTGGAAACAAAGAGAAAAGACAAATGGTTGTTGACCAATTTCTCTAGGGGTCGATGATTATCTTGTCGACCTGGGGCGTGTTCGCGGAGGGGCCGTAGCCTGCACCTGGCATAGCTGCATTGTAGTCATTATGACGTCATTATAAATTATGACGTGATATTCTGCAACGTGGTTGTGCCGGGTGTTGGTTGTGACCCGTTCGTGAACACGCCCCTGATCTCACTCATCGTTCCTCTCTTGCTGTCTTGGAGATTATTGATAAATGGTTAACGAATAGAAACATAGAAGCGCGGGACGAAATTTCTCTATGAAATATTGTTGTAACTGTATCCTAATTTAATCTTATGTGTTATAAGGTATCCGTCATGCATGTATAAATAAAATATGTTGTACACTCAAGGGACGATGGCCTATTGTGAATAAATTATCTTATCTACTTGCCAGTTTCTTTAACTGTCCGTAAACTTAATCAACGCCATATTTAAATAACTTAAGTCTGTACCGGGCATTCATATGGAATGCTCATGTTAATATCCCCAAGTTTCCGAATAAAACTGGGGATTATGCCAGACCACCCGCGCGCGCGCGTGCGTGCGTGCGTGCATCTGTGTTTGCGTACGTCTGTATCTGCGTGCGTCTGTGTATGTGTGTGCGGTGATTTATTTAACGCCTCCGAAACCAATGGACAGAATTCAACCCAATTTGGTATATGCGTTAGCATATGATTACGGGGTGCAAGAGGATATTTACTTTTGGCTCTCTCTCTCTCTCTCTCTCTCTCTCTCTCTCTCTCTCTCTCTCTCTCTCTCTCTCTCTCTCTCTCTCTCTCATGGGGTGGTGGGGATGACGGGTGCGACGGTGGAGCAGGTGTAAAAAGGTTAAATTGATTGTAACGCAGCTTCTCCAAAACGGGTGGACGGCATTCAACCAAATTTGGTATGTAGATTACCCATATTATTGCGGAGTAGAAGAGAAGCATAAATTGGCATTTCGTTCCGGCCTCAGGCGTGTCAAAGGTTTAAAGCCGTGAATGAGGGAGATTTGTGATAAGGCGTCATCGACCGGGAAATATAGTTAATTCTGATTTTGAAATTGCATGACCCGTACGCTATATAATAATCAAATATGCTAGACAAGGTGGACATACTCTTAAACAGAACCATCGTCCATGATTTTCACATGTAAACAAGGTCAAGTGACCGCCTATCATGTACAGCCAAAAGATGGTGGTCATTCAAGACAAGTGATTGAAATTTATTTTGATATGGATTTTACTGCCTATGCCAACAACAGCTCCCAGTCAAATTAGTTACTAAATATTCAGTAGAATGCGTATAAATTCATCAAAGAAATACTATTCGTACACTTGACAGACATTTCGAGCTTCATGAAGCAGTTATATTGCGCATGGAATATATATCCATAATAATAATAATAATAATAATAATAATAATAATAATAATAATAATAATAATAATAATAATTATTATTATTATTATTATTATTATTATTATTATTATTATTGCGTATTTATGATGGTGACGCCAGTCTACCAGTGACGTAATTGATTATGACGTCTTATACTTGAGTGACAGATCAGACCCCTATAAGACATTCATTGTGATAATTATTAAATATTCTGTTGAATAATTTGAAACAAATGTGACACTCCAATTCCAAACAAGTTAGTTTAAAATTATTTGAACAGTTCGTGGGCGCTTTGACGATGAGACATCTGACTTGCTGATTTCAGAGTAAAGCCCGCCATTGGGTGTGATACTTTTAACACTCTTTTGGTAGTCTGTGACTTTTCCAGGCACCACCTATTTGGCTGTGGGTTTTGTTTTCCAGTGCTTTTGCACTAGATTAGTAAAGTACCTCTGCCCCCCCCCCCCCCCCCACCACCACCACCACCCCACCCCTACAAAACAAAAGAAAAGGCGGTGTTCTAGTGCACAATCCACATATATGCACCAAACTGGTCAGTGCTAATGTCCAGATGTATAGAATTCAAAATTATCTGTCACCCACTTGTGAATATGTTTTAGCGCTTTACATCGGTGATATGCGTCGGCGGATATAAGCGGTAGTTATGAGTTGAAATGGGTGCACAGAAGTCGGGTGTGGCCACGTGGGTGGTATGATAGAGCTCTTATGGACACTCTAGACTCCAATTAATAATCGATTTACAAGAATGACGACTTGAGAGAATAATCTCCATTGTGATCACTTCCAGTGGTCCCACCGAGACGCCATCTTACAGCAATATTTGCAATTGTTTCGAGTTGACACTACTCGACGAGCCAAGCAGAACCTGTCACGCTGGTGATATTCCCCACGGGCTACTCACAGGCCACGACTGACCAATCAGGTATGACGTAGTATACAATGACACACATGATTATCCAATCGCATGAAGCGTTGCTTACAATAACTGACCGAATTGACCGCTTGGTTTGTATTGAAAGTCGACGTCATTATTGATTTTGTATTTTCTTACGTAACTCGCTGAACTGTGTCCATTGGCGTTATATATAGTCAGACCTGACCAGTGGTCAAGCGTTACTTTCAGAGGTAGTTTGGTAAGCACTTGAGCTTGTGCGCCTGCAAGAAAAACTTCCTCCTAGCGCAGTGATCAATTTGCAAACGGGCACCAAGTCTTCTTTCGCCTGGAACATAGGTAAGCATTAAATATCACTTTAATCATTTTCACATTTATCATCTGTCTTCGATAAATCTAAGTTCTTCAAATGTTGTAACGGTTTTTATTCACTGCTTTCATATTTCATATCCAACCAGTTGATAACTTTGACAACAAAGCGATTAGGAGTTGTTGTTGTCTGAGTGAGCAACTATACTCGATCGAATTGTTTGTGAGTAAGCAACATAATGATACGTGTGCATCCTCAGTACAGCACGTCGCATTAATCCTATTATCCTTACAGATCTTTTGGCATAAGGAATATTCTGTTGAACATATTTTGACGCTAATTTGAGTGAGGGCTGTTGTTCCCGTCGAATTATTTTCAAAATATTAAACATTTCCTTTATAACTGTCTTTAAATTGAGACATTTGATTTTCAGGGTTAAAAGATAGATATTAATGAACCTTTCCAGTTTTTTCACCCATCATATGACGTCACATGATCTCATAATCTACTACGTGACGCCTAAAGTGACATAATCAATTACAGCTTGAATGACTCGATTTAGTCCGTCTTAAACGCTAAATGGTCCGACACGTTGCACGAATCGTATGTCTTTGCTATTTAATAAACAGGCTATTGGGTATTTTCAAACTACTTTGACTGGGCACCGTTGCTGCCATTGGCAGCAACAACACCTTGTGAAATAGTTTCAGAATATTCAACAGCTTACCTGTATAGTTTTCTGGAAATTGATAGTCAGGGAGGTCAACACGTCAACACGAGTGAGGTGTGGGTGGAGCTTAGGTAGAGATGGGCGTGGTTAAGCAACAACGACGAAATTGTTGTCTGTGTGAATGCAGAATGTGTCTGAATATCACGACTTGAGCATTCAGCTGGTAAAGGCTTAAATACAGTCCGCTATATATTTTGAGATGTTTATTGAGTAGGATTACCAAGCAACCTGTTTATTGAGGATCTATGTGGGGCAGACACATTATTTTGAAAACATTGATCGAATGTTGCTGTTGTATTCCGCAAGAACAGCTTTCAGGTACTGTTATCAAAGTATGCTACGGTATAACGTGTATCAAGATCAACTTTCAGGCCAGATCAAATGCTAGGAATAGCTGTGCATAAGCACACCTACAATCATTTGCAATACAACTTTTTGGCGTTATTCCAAAATCAGCATAACTACCGAGGCCAGTGTACGTGTTGCCATGACTACTGCGGTTGGATAATAAACATGTTTACATCCATCTCTAGTGAGGTTCATCAAAGTTCACCGTGCCATGTCTCTAGTAATTAATGCGGCGCGTAATTGTAATAATAATAGATCAGAGAGACAGGGATGCTTGAATAAGCCCTATGTAGTCAGGGATCAGGTATTATAGGTGGACAGTCACGCCTTATTCTTACCACCCTCTAATAATAGTAATAATAAGGTTCGTGATAGACGCATTAGTGCTGGTTACCTGCTCACTGTCATCCACAATCATGGTGGATTGGAAAGCATATGTGATCAAATAAACTCTCCTTAAAGACGAAACACTGGATATGAAATTCATAATAAATCTACAGTATTTTACATATATACCGTTGATGACTTCGATACTAAGTTAGCGGATTCCAGTCAAATGAGTTTCTAAATACTCACCAGATTTGCCATCCTGTAGGATGATTTTGAATGTCAGATTCTGATATGTCCGAGCTAATACGCGCTAAGTAATGGATGGATCCGATCTATCACTCATGAATCTGACGTAACAATCAAAATACTTTGCGTATTAGTTGATGTCACAGTCAAAATGATATAGTATAGGCTGGTAACTGACAAGGGTCTGTCACGAACGAGTCTGACGCGATTTAATGAGTTTACAATTTATAATCTTTCTCTTGGATATTTTGAAATTAACTTTACTGGGATGTGCTGCTGCCATATGCAGTACGGCCCCAAATAGTCTAAAATTAGTTTCAAAAGCTGTATCTATCAGCTTCTGTATCACTACCTTGAAATGTAGGAATCCAATTTTTGCTATGCTCCGCCCATCTCCAGCTAAGCTCCACCCACGCTTTGGCCATGTTAGGGTCGATCCATCCCTGTACTCTCTGAATCTAAATTTCCCGAAAACTATACCCGGTAAGCTGTTGAGCATTTTTGAAACTAATTTCACTGGGTGCAGTGGGTGAATATGGCAGCAACAGCGCCTAGTCAAATTAGTTTCAAAATTTTCGCTCAAATGCGTATCGTCAGGAAAGGAACGTTCATGCGGGAAAGCATGTTATAATAAACCAAGTTATCGTCTTAAATTGCGAGTCACTTGATGGATCAATTTCTAGTTAGTTATGCCCCGCCCATTCCTAGCCAAACATCGCCCACTTCTTGCTGACGCAACCTGGGATCAATTTATACTTTGAACCTGAATTTCCAGATTCCAAATTTCAGGGTACAGGGTAACTATACAGGCAAGCTGTTGAATATTTCGGAACAAAAATTTCCTCTGGGCGTTTGCTGTTCATACTGCAAACCCATCAATGACATACAATTCGTACACTTGACGGACTTTATTTTAATTGTAACACCAGCTTCATAGTGAAGTGATAGATTATGACGTCATATATTTGAGCGACACATCGTATCCCTCTAATATTCAAAATTGGTCAACATTTTGCTAGGTTGATTGAATTTTTTGAGTTGATTTGATAGATCGTTTGTGTTGGAACATTATTAGGTTCTATCTAAAATATGTCAAAGTATGCATCATTCCGCCCATTGTGTTACGAGCGTTTTGATATTCAAAATGCGGAGACAATCGACCTTTCCAGTTTAGTCATCCGTCATATGACGTCATAATCAACTAAGTGACGTATGATGACGTCATAATTAACTTTTGGATGAATGACTCGATTTAGTTCGTCTTTAACGCTTAATAGTCCGACCCACTGTACGAATTGTATGTCTTTACCAAACAATTTGTTGAATATTTTGAAACTAATTTGACTGGGTACTGTTGCTGTCATAGTCAGCAACAGCATCCAGTCAAATTAGTTTCAAAATATTCAACAGCTTACCTGTAAATTTTTTCTGGAAATTGATAGTCAGGTAGTTCAGGGATCGGTCGATGCCAACACAAGCGTGGTGTGGGTGTAGCTTAGCTAGTGATGGGCGGGGGCATAGCAAACACTGGAAAGGCTCATTACATAGGGTTGTGCGAGGTCATCGTTTCACAGAAATGTTTTAAATATTTACGCTTTGGGGCTGTTTCCCGCATTTCTTGAGTAAAAAATTGATTCGTACAATTGGAGTTCGGTGGGTTAACATTTGCGTAATTTTTGTTATTTTTGTAACAACTGTGTAGGAATGTTAAACCCTTGTAGCAATACGTTTCGTTGAATTGTGAGTACCAATGTGCTAATGTAATTACAGGGGTGGGCTTTATCCCCTCTCTTTAATCAGCCGACCACAAGGAGCAGACATGCCGCCAGGTCGCCATTGAAATGAGATTACCTAATAGTACTAACAACAGCATTATGGTCAGCATAAAGGCCGGTGTGTGTAAAAGGTAGCTTGCTTAAGAATACAGTTGTTATAACTGATTAACGTAATCCAATTTACACGTGCATGTTTTAATCAAATTCGCTGGAGCTCCTGGTTTTATACAAACAGCAAGTCTGGTTACGCCGACAATACGTAATCTAAAAATTATGTTTTTATTAGAGGTTCTTTGCAACCCGTCCGAATCGAGCGAGTACCTCTAAAGCCGCCATTTGTAATTATGTTACGTCACTGAGGCGTAGGCAAGCTTCTGTACTGATTTCGATATTCATTATGATTTCCATTTTCCTGCACAACTAGAATTATGCAACAGTCTTCCTATTTAAAAAAACTCGTATCAGCCAAAACGGCTTCTGCAATGGTCTTGAGAAATGTTCATTAGCAAACCAAGAGAAGACTTTTTTTTTTTAATTTACCACTAGAATGACTGGCTCGATAACCGAGCCAGTCATTCTAGTGGTAAATTTTCAAAAAAATAATCTCCTCTTGGTCTGCTAATGAACATTTTCTATGAGAAAATTTAAATTCCGAGGGTTAAAGAGTTAAGAATGTAGCTAGCTTTCATAGAAGTCTCATTCCATTAGTTTTTCTCGGGTTATAGCTCCATTGTACATCTGTAATGATTCAGGATTAACAGCCTTAAAACGTACAATTTAGAAAAATCTCGTCAGAAATTTGCCTTTATCTGTTTCACCTCATTCAAAATATTGACTTTCCCGCCAAATCCTCGCAGTGTATGACGGGATAGCTAGTCACAGATAGTTAGCATTGCCTTCCGGCCTAACAAAGCTGATTATGTCATTTCGTCTTATGTATAAAATTCGAAATCGCCGAGATCGATTTCCGGCCCAAAATGTCCCAATACTGAATGGTCATTATAGTTGTCACAGCGGGGATCTGAGTCCTTGATCTGTGAGTGGGGGTGGGGTTAGAGTGGGGTGGGGTTAGATCTAAATCTATTCACATGGCGTGGCCATCTACAGCGTCATTACAATCAGACCTTATTATTGACCATTCCGTGGACATTGAGATTGTGACTGGGATATGTCCGCAGGGAGTTGATGCACAAATGGACGGTATTCTGGCAGATACGACTCTCTTACATAACACCCAGCAATGTGGTTCATATGTTTAATTGTCATCGACGTATTGTGGTCAGTCCGGCCACAACAAGCACAATAATAGTGGTCATTCTTACCATTGTTAGGGACAGTTCTGACCGTATCAAGAGGCATCGCCTGAATGGTGTCAGTCATTAATCGTTTCTGCCTCGTCGACTTGAGAGGGGCGCCTTCTTTATATAAAGTAGCGTTTTTTATCGCGTAATATTATGTAATTACAAAAATGCGCGCCAATTGATCTGACATTCTTTGTGTAAGCAAACCATTTGCCTCTTTCACATACCTATATTTACATAATTTCTGAGCACCATGGTTCCAGAACAGGCTGTCAGATTATATCTCGCAATAGCAACTATGGGCGGCGGATCAGCGGTGTGGACAGAGGGTGGGGCATGTCCTACACACATATAAATGGATGGGCGCCAGGGTGGGTCGTGTCCTACACACACATAAACGGAGGGGCGCCAGGGTGGGGCGTGTCCTACACACACATAAATGGAGGGTCACCTACAAATAAACGCTGGAGTTCTTAATAAAATCAAAATTTTATACGTAACCATCTGAGCGGTGAATTCCGAGATTCCAAATTCCCGGGTAGGTATGGAGGTGACTTGTTTGATGTTCTGAAGTTAATTTGACAAGATTGTTTTACTGTTATTGATTCACACCTTCCAGTCATATCAGTTTCGTAATATTCAACAAAATACTTATTACAGCCTAAAAATGTGTTCTTCTTTCGGGATCAACGGGTGAATTAAATGTTCAGATCAATTTTAACGCAGTAATTCTGCTAAAATGGCTTCTCAGAGCACAAATTTTATATTATGGTGGGATTTTAGAAACTAGAGTTAGTGCACGCAGCCTGGCGATTGAACTCGGAAGACACCAAAAGGTAGCACTTGAACGCAGGATACGCAAGGTGTGCGTATCAGAGTGTATTGAAGACGAGAAGCACTTTATTCTGCATTGTTCTGCTTATGACAATGACAGACAGAACCTCTTCAATGCACTCGGCTCTTTTTGCGACTTTCCATCATTAATTGATGATGAGAAGTTCGTGTTCCTGATGTCCTGCAATAACGGCGATACAGAAATCTTTGAACTTGTGCCACCCTTTGTGCATGCACGTGTGCTAAAACAACATTCTACAACTATTGATCCCATGCATTCGGATAAGCCTCTGCGACCATAACTTAATACACTGTATCTTTCCACATATCCTGCTGTATATACATGTATTGTATGTGGTGTATGCAGACACCATACTGTATGGTCTTTACGCAATAAATTGATTGATTGGTGGGAAGACACCCTTAACCCCACCCACCCCCTAACGCGTGACCCACTCCCAGACCTACCAACCCGCTAATACATCTTTCCCAGAATGACGTCAGTACGCGGGGATTCCCCTAAATCAACGCGCATTTTCCTACATTGAGTTACTTTTACGCTAAAAGCCACACCAATTTAAAGAGTTCCTATGATATGCTACAATCACAAAATTATTATCATTTCATCCGCAACCCACTTCTTGAGACATATATTCTCTGTATCTGTTGTTATTTTGAATACCAGTCATTCCGTACCCAAACCAAACCGTATCGGTCAATCCGTACCTATCCCATTGGAGAATCCGTACCCTAGTTTTAGGCAATCCGTACCCTAAATCTGGATATTCCGTACCTAACTAATTGGATATTCCGTACCATCGTGATGGTTAATCCGTACCCTAGTGTGCTGAACATAATTGAATGTCAGCAATGTCCTCCAATCCAATTGTTGGAAATGTTTTATGTTATTTCTGATATGTATTGTAGTTCGAATTGTTGTTAAATCGCTCAAAATCAATTAATAGCTAATTCATAGTTTTGTCAATTATATCAGTTTCTGATTTTGCAAATTGCCAATTTCGTGTAAAAATTATCTCCGTGAATATTGAATATTATCTCCTAATATATAGGGAATGGATTCGGCTCTAACTTATTGGATATTCCGTACCCACCCATTGGATATTCCGTTTCAGGTACGGATTAGCCAATAGATGGGTACGGAATATCCAATAGGTTAGGTACGGATTCTCCAAAATTATGGTACGGATTGACCAATATCAAGGTACGGAATGTCCAAAAATAGGGTACGGAATAACGGGTACGAATTTCCTAGGGTACGGATTGACTACATACCGTTATTTGAATGGCAACAAGATGTATTAAATAAGCCTCAACCGCCTTACCGCCGCGTACCCTGATTGATACTCTGACCTTTCAAAGCTAAGATAGGTAAGTAAGGTCAGCACCGCCGTTGATAGTATAGTTCTAATATTCGTACTTCCACAACAGCTTCACAAGGCTCTCTCATTACGACAGTGAGCGCTGTCACGCGGCGCTGTGTGTGCTTGGTCCTTCGTCACTAGGTAACATCTGTCATACTTTCTGCCCATCAGTTATGTCATGTAGTGGAATCGATCATCCCATGTTACATGACTTGAATTATACTGAAGGTTATTGACAGTAATGGCTACCTTGATTATATTGCCAGCATTACTGGTCATCTAGTGTCCAGAGATGACCATGGAGATTAAAGCGGACGCCGAGTCTTCCTATGAATGGCACTAGTAGAATTCACGGGTCTAATCATGTCATGTAGTGGAATCAATCATCCCATGTTACATGACTTGAATTATACTGACGGTTATTTAATAATAATCGAGGTAATATACATTTGTGTCCATGTGTGAATTCGGGTCTGTCTCTAGTGCTGTGATGGGTGACATTATTGGTCTCAGACCGAAACGCAAGATTGTGTGCAGACCATTATTTACATGAAGCTCCCACAAAACAACTTTCTTTTTAAGAAAACGCGGGAAACTAAACTAAATCTAGGATCTGAGTCCGGTTCACTTGCTATCATCCGCTACAGATCATGCAGGCCTACACGTTATAATCCGCGCGTATTCTCCTAGCTCGTCACGATCGCCTGCACAACCAGTTCTAGTTGTTTGTCCGGATTGGTCAGCTATGTCGTTACGTAATCGTGTTGCGCGCGCAAACGGTCAGTATTGAGCAAGCATTGCGGCCGGAATGTGGTCATTTGTCCGATCAAATAACAGACTGGTCACTGGTTATCAGCGCACGCTAATAGCCAGTGTATGTTGTTAAGGCGCGTCAGTGCAGAAGCAACAACTACTCGAAAACAGACGCGCGCTCTAAACAGCGCGCTCTAAACATCGCAGTTGATTCAAATGTGTTTGCCAAATAACGTATGTTTTTAGCTCTATAGGGAAATAACTCTTCAATAAAACCTCGGACAGCAGTAAATTATTTTATGTACGCATATTTACTGTTCTGTATTTTATCTATAGCATTGACTTGATGTGACAAAAGGAATTCACGTTGTGCTCTAAAATTTATTTTGTACTACTGCTCATTTTCAGGTTACTTCTCAGTAATGGCTACCTTAGTCATTAACGGCTACCTTAGAAATTAAAGCGGACGCCGAGTCTCCCTATGAATGGCACTAGTAGAATTCACGGGTCTAATCAACACCGTGTGTCCTCTGGTGACATACATAGTGACGTCTCGATACAACATTACATCTGCGGACGTCATCTTATACACAGACACTCCCATCAGGGGACGTCATCTTCTACACAGAAACTCTCATGAGAGGACGTTATTAATTCAGGGGATGTCATTACTGAAGGATACACGAGATGAATGTCAGAGCTGATCATCGTCTTCATGTTATCTACTGTATTATTTGCTTTTACATCCAGCCGTGTTTGTAAACTATTGTTCGTATCACATTTCTTATTTTTGCTTCTCTTCCGTTTTCTCTCTCTCTCTCTCTCTCTCTCCTTGTTCTCTCCTTGCTCTCTCTCTCTCTCTCTCTCTCTCTCTCTCTCTCTCGCTCTCTCTCTCTATATCGCTCTCCCACGCTACCCCTCTGCTCTGTCGCTCTCCTCATCCTCCCCCGCCCCTTTCCTCTTATTCCCACCACCCTCCCTCTTCTCTCCCTATCCTCTCCTCTGCCTCCTCTCTCTCTCCCTCTCCCCCTCTCCCCCCCCCCTCTCTCTCTCTCTCTCTCTCTCTCTCTCTCTGAGCTTTACTGAGCTCTCGTGCATGTGTTGTGTTCGTGTTGTTGTTGATGATATGCACTTCCCCTATGGTCAGCTATTATCCTGTTATGTTCCTAATGTTTATGGCAGTTTAGTTTATCTGTAGCATAAAATGAAACATTTCGTAATTTCTGACCTCCCTCGGCCGAGCCCGTAATACTGTTGGTACACACCTCATCTACCAATGGATGGCCCCCTGCAGGGTGATGTGCAACTAAACATTAAACACAGACCACTGAATGTGCAAGGAAGAAGGTAAACATCGAAACCCAAGCCTGCTTAAACGCGACCACACACCACCCTTAACTAGCCATTTGTTGATGGGTCTTTAAAGCGACGCGTTCACCCTCTAGGCATGGTATCATATGCGTGTAAGCTGTCTGCCGGAATGCTCAAGTACATGGTGTCGTAATCAATTACGTCACTAGTTAGGATAATGATGTAGAGTTCCGTCATGAAAATTGAAAACTAGAATACGAATTGTATTTCTTTAGTGAAGTTACAATATTTTAAACATGTCCCCAGTCAATTTCTTCAAAATATTCAAGTTTCCCTATTTAGTTACCTTGAAAATTAGATTTTGAGGTTTCAAAGTTTCAAATCGATTCTAACACGCGTAAAACGTAGAGGAGCTTAACTAGAAATGGGTGGAGCTTAGCTAGAAATGGGTGGAGCTTAGCTAGAAATGGATCCCACCATTAAAAAACAGAAATAAGCATACAGTAGAACCTGTCTATAGCGACCATCTGCTCCTGGTGACTAAGATAATGGTGGTTCTGTAAGATATTGTCTTCAATAACCGCAATGTCATGACCACAAATGAGCCATTCCACTGTATCCATCCATCATATGACTTCTTAATAAACTACATGAATGACGTAGATAAGTACGTCACAAACGCATAATTGAAGACAGACCATGCGTTCTTGTACGAATTGTATGTATTTACTATTTAATATATATTCTGTTGAATATTTTGAAACCAATTTGACTTGGCGCTGTTGCTGCCATAGGCATAGGCAGCAACCGCACCCAGTGAAATTAGTTACAAAATGTTCAACAGCTTACCTCTAGGCCTATAGTTTTCTGGGCATTCTGGGATCGACCAATCCCAACACGGCGAAGTGTGAATGGAGTTTAGCTAGAGATGGGTGTGTCATAACTAAAACTGTCCCATTCCATCTCTGATGACAACCTTAAATAGGTATATGGTATATAGGTGTAATATCCGGTGGCCTTCGGGACTATGTGCTGATTTATTTCTGCTTTGTTGTATTTTGACAATTCTCTTGTGTCGTACATATCTTTCTCTGATCTTTATATTTGCACATTTTTTAACAAGTGAACTAACCTTCCGTCTTTCCAGCACTAGTTTTCGTACGATATTGTAATTCTCTTTGACTTTAGAACTGCGACATTGAGCGGCATCGCTTTGCATGAAATTAACGTCTTCCTATAGCCGTTTTCAAAATGGACACTCACGAGCTCATCTCGGCCCTTGACCTCTAGCAGTGTAAAGTGGTGGTGATGTGAGAAGAATCACATGTCTTTCGGATAGTGCACCTGGCTATCAACGTGTATTGTATAAAATTCGGTTTTTAATGGGTGCACACGATTCCCCCACAGGTACCAAAGTACCATATACTGTCCACATTGTCTGTGGTGATATATTACGGATGCTACCCGTTTGCGCATTCTTTAGCCAATGAAACTTTCCGGTTTATCCATCCATCGTATGACGTCATAAGCAAGTACGTGACGTACATAATGACGTCATAAACAATGATGTCATGAATGACGTAGATATGTACGTCACGAAGACTAATTAAGCGTTGTGCGAATTGTATGTTGTTACTATTTAATAAACATTCTGTTGAATATTCTGAAACTAATTTGACTGCTTATGGCAGCAATAGCGGCACGTCAAATCAGTTTCAAAACATTTAACAGCTTGCCTGTATAGTTTTCTGGAAATTGATAGTCAGGGAGTTTAGGGATCGATCGATCCCAACACGAGCGATGAGTGGGTGAAGTGTAGCTGGAGATGGGCAGGGCATAGCTTAAACTAGAAGGATCCATTATAGAATAACGACCCATTCCACACGCAGACTAACGCAGTGAAAATCGGATACATTTTCTAATTATTTCCATAGCAAACCAACTCCTTCAATATTGATTCTAAGATTCTGCTCACATAATTACAAAATGATGACTCAGTTTTATGGTGTTTAGCTTTTGTTATGTCAGCAAAAATAACTCATTCAAAACTGTACACTAATTATTTTATTACGTCGTTGAAAATTGTGAAAGAATTTGTCAGCTGCGATCCCTACAGCGCCGACGTACCCCACCCTTGGCCCCATGGAAAGTGCGTGACACGTATCAGTTTCAGAGAGACTTGCACAATAACAGACACTCGTGTTTGCAACATGACTGAACTTAAACCTGGCACTTTATCCACCCTTTTATTACTGAGATCTTATAAATTATTGTCCTGTTGTGCTGCTGTGATTGTCGTGATGCTTGAGCATCATGTCATTCCCTCACTCCCAATGCACAACAAACGTTTGTTTCTCAGCATAATCTCGCAGGGAAATATCACTATTGTTGCTTATATAGCGGAATAATACAACGACAGGAACACTCTCAACACGAACTACAACAACACACATTCTTTGATGTCATCCCAGGGCCCCCGCTGCTTCCGCTAATGGCCATACTAATTACTTATGTTTGAGGGCGTGTCTTCCATCAGGGTAATTGTCTGGCAGAACAACAGGGATTCCGTATTAATAAAGGCGTTTCCTGCGTCAATGGAAGGTCTAAACTTGCCAACACGTGCCGAGTAATTAGCAGACTGCTAACTCGGGTAGACAATCGTACAAGAATATGCCATCCGCATGAACGCCAGAATCAGTAGATGTGCAATCAGCATGGTTTGCGTCACCTTGACGTTCTATTACCATAATTATCACCATCTACATCGGAGTCATTAGCGCCTTACGGTCCTCATCTTCACCGACATTATAATAGATGTCGCGAGGTTTAACCCCTCAAGAAAATCAATAACGTGTCAAATCTAATGAGTCACCGGTTACCAGCGCCTTCATACAGAAGGTCTGACGTCATAATCTCAATCAATTAGATGGCATCACTAGGTAGCTGATTGTGCAATCAAAATGACGTTTACCTTTGGCACGAAAATCAAAAAGTGCATCGATACATCTTGTTGAATTTTTTGAAACTAATTTGACTGGGAGCTGCTGCTGTCATAAGTAGCAACAGCCAATGTCAATTTATTTTTAAAATCTTCAACTTCTTACATGTAAATTTACCTTGAAATTTAGGTTCATATTTCAAACTTTCAAATCAATCGATCCCAACACACATAAAAGCTGGTTGAACTTATTTAGAAATGGCCGTGTTATAGCTTGAAATGAATCCCTATTAATGTTACGCGCTCTTCAAATATTCCACATCTGTACTGATTACTTATTTTGTAACAATGAAGCCGCGATTGCCAAATTCATGAGTTACGTACATAATGTGTCATCCTGCCCAAGCTGTACCAGGGCGAGAGTGGAAATTGGCACGAGAGCTCTTTCGTTTCTGTTTCAGACTAAGTTTTTACCAGATCATATCACTTGGAGATGATGTCAGCTGATCACGTTACCTGAATCCGACACTGAAGTATCACTGTTCTTGGCACTGGCAGAATTCACTGACTATAACTGAGCTTTCAGTGTTTTCTCAGTGACAAACGTGGTGTGCTTTTAGCCGGCTCAACAACAGATCGGATTTATCTGCGATATGCGGTGACACAATGGCGCGTACATGTCTATCCTTTTACGTATGTCACAATACGGATTGAATCACAGTTTGTTGTTGACTACCATACGGGTCTCTGCCCACATACGACTGAGCGCAGACAATACTGCTCTGCATAAAGTAACCATAAAGAGTGCTAGATAACCGTCGAATTTGTTCAAGAAAGTTTTAATTTTAGCATAGAAAATGTCCATTTGCAGACAAAGAGAAGATTGTTTTTGAAAATGTATCACTGGAATGACTGGTTTGATTATCGACCCAGTCATTCCAGTGGTAAATTTTCAAAAGTAGTCTTCTTGGTTTGCAAATGCGCATTTCTCAGGACCATGCCAGAAGCCGTTTTTTGCTGATATGAGAGTTAGAGGGTTAAGAGTAGCGTAAAGCCACGAATAAAAGCATGATTAAATAGTTGACTGCATGTATGTCCGTATATATTCTTTATAATGTGCGTGCGTGCGCGCGTGCAAGTATGTGTGTATTCGTGCGCGCTTGCGAGCTTGAGTTCGTGCGTGCGTGCATGCGCTTACTCGGTAACACTAATTTCCCAGTCTCGAGATGCATAAGTTTCAATCAGTTATGTGGCGTAGTTTAAAACTTATTTTTGTTTCTTGGAAATGTAATGCGATGTGTTACTGTTTTGCGATAGTCATCACCGGTTTCCCAACACTATCACCTTTCCTAGGAGGGGGGTATTGATCTAAATACTGTAAGTATCTGTTCTCTGTCCAGTATGTTTTCATGGCAATATCTCTGACCTCTGTCCAGTTTGTTTTCTTAGAAAGATCTCTGACCTCTGCCCAGTATGTTTTCCCAGCAAAACTTCTTCACCTAAACATTATGCTTCATGACTAAGCCGGCCAAAAGCGGCCTCTACTGTGATCTTGAGGAATGTATATTTGCAGGACAATGGGGATTGTTTTTGAAAATTTTCCGCTGGAATGACTGGCTCTATGAGTGAGCTAGTCATTTCTGTGGTAACTTAAAAAACCCCGGTATTCTTGGCCTGCAAATGGGCATTCAATAAGCTAATTTCGATTTCTTGATTTAAAGGGTTAACCTAATTACTATATACTTTTCTACCATGATCTCGTGAGCTCAGTTCTGTAAACTTCATTAGCAGGATCTATTAACCTCCGTGATCTAAGGATCATTAGCAGCATTACTTAGTCTAAGAACTACAGATTTGATCTAAGTACGACAAACTTCCCTCGCAACAACACATGACCCAAGTCAAGCAAATCTTGCTAGCAACATTTCTTAGTCCAAGTTACACAAACTTCCCCAGCAACATCACTTGACCCAAATTACACAAACCTCTCTAGCAACATTTCTGGACCCATGTTACTCACATTTCCCTAGCAACATCAATTGATTTCGGATTTATCTGAAAGAATGTGGAGGAAAGTCGATGAGTCGTTGGGTGAGTGAGTGAGTGAGTGGGTAGGTGAGTGGGTGGGTCGGTGGATGGATAATTTGAAGAGCGGATTGGTCACGCGCTGCTCAGATGTGTGTATGGTTGAATGCATGCATGGACTAGTGCGGTAGTTAAGCATTGTCATGTTGTATGGACACGTATTGGTGTGAAATTAAGGATCGATACGCGTGTGTTACCGCTAGTAAATACGCTGGCGTGTACATGGATGTTGCCTGAATACATATATTGATGGTGACAATGATAGATATCTGGATGTAATCTCCAAATGGTTTCAGATTTATGTATATAGATATTCTTATTCTTGTTCTTAAAATAATATATACTTCCGGGTAAATTTTGAAAGTGTTAGTAGAAATTAATTTTAAAAAACCGATTTTGTTTACAGAGCGATCTATTTATCCATCGCATCAAAATCATTGTTTCGCACCGAATTTGTAAAATTATGACTAATCCTCGGTATGAAAAAATATGTGTCGTATATAGCGGCTATATCCTTAGCATCTGTAGGCAACTTAGCCATAAAGGGCTTTCAGCATTGATTGACACATGGAAACTGTGGAGATAATATTCAATTGAAACTACCTTTCTTGAGTCAGGATTATGAGCACGGTAAATGTTGCAAGATCTATACGCTGACTGGAAGTATTGCAAATGTGAAACACCAATCTAGAGACAATGAACAGTTACAACCATTCACGCCTACATGGCGATCCGAATCTAGTTCATCTGATTATCATACTCATGGTCTGATATATGCTAATGAACCTGATTTAGATTCTTCCCAGTTTTAGCTATGCCCCGCCCATTTATAGCTAAGCTCCACCCACGCTTGGTCCATGTTGGTATCAAGCATTCGCTGTACTTTCTCGATCCCACTTTCCAGAAAACTAGAGGTACCCTATTGAATATTTTGGCCTATGGCAGCAAAAGCGCCCAGTCAAATTAGTTTTAAAGTATTCAACAGAATGTTTGTTAAATAGTAAAGACATACAATTCGTACAGCAACGCGTGGTCCGTCATCAATTAAACGCTCGTGACGAACCTAGCTACGCCATTCATAACGTAATTTACTACGTTCTTATGGCGTCAGCCTACACGTCACGTAGTTGATTATGACGTCATGATTGACTGAGAAACTGGATTCATCAATTGACTAACCGATCCACAACAGCAACAGCTCCAAGTTCACTTTACAATATCTACGTACACAATTGACTAAATACTTGCCAGATGGTATAGCAGCATGCAGCATAAAGCCGAGCTAAAGCCGTCTCCCAGACCACATTGAGAACGATGTAGCAATAACTCACGTTGAAGGAACAGAAGCGTGGTCACACTGACAGGTACAGCCTCGGCCATCATACACGAGTCATACATGAATCACACGCGTCATCAAGACGACGAAAAGAAACAACTTGTGAGACTGGTGGGATCTATGCTTGTTTAAAGTATCAAAGACATAGACCAAACAACACACCAGTATCCAGAACCGTTAAGTTTAGACTTTGAGAAACCTGAGATACCGGATAACATGAAACACCTTATTTCATGTATCTATTCAAACACTCGCAGTGAATCGGCAAGGATGCAAAATAAACTTAAGCCTGTATCTGTTTGCCATCTTATTATGCAATTAGCTGGAAAGTAGTCCTTTATAGTACCACTACATTTGTTCTTTGGGTTGTTTATACACCACTTGATTAGATCATTGATGCGCTTTCCTTACACGGGCTCAGTGCATCCCTGGCAAAGCGATTGCATTTTACCTATCTGCAGTGGAAGCACATCTGTCAACGAACTCTCTCCTGGGCTCGTGGAGAAGAGGGAAGGTCGCTGACAACTTTGAATATAATAAAGCCATAATTTTTGGTGACGACACATCTCACGTGATGGAGATCATTGCGTATCAAACAGTGATATCAACTCAATGCAGAGCAGAACCAGTGTGGGTAATATGCTCTGAAAATGTAACCCCAGAACCATCCTGGGGTCATACAGATGTCCTATTACATCACTAAGGTCAGATGATCTGTCGGCCGGGCGGTCGGTCCGTCGGTAGGTCGGTCGGTCGGTCGGTCGGTCGGTCGGTCGGTCGGTCGGTCGGTCGGTCGGTCGGTCTAGGCATCAGTTGGCCAGTCGGTCTAGGCATCAGTTGGTCAGTCGGTCGGTCGGTCAGTCTAGGCATCAGGTGGCCGGTCGATTGGTCGGTCTAAGCATCGGTTTGTCAGTCGGTCGGTTGGTCTAGGCATCGGTTGGTCAGTCAGTCTAGGCGGGCGTCAGTCGGTCTAGGCAGGCATCGGGGTTGTCTAGGCGTTTGTCCAGGCATCGGTCGGTCAGTCTAGACATCCGTCAGATGGTCGATCTAGGCGTCAGTCGGTAGGTCTAGGCGTCGGTCGGTAGGTCTAGGCGTCAGTATGTCGGTCGGTCTAGGCATCCGTCGGTTTAGGCCTCCATCGGTCGGTCGATCTAGGCATCCATCTATGTGTATGTCGGTCCGTCTAGGCGTACGTTGGTCCGTTTAGACATATGTCGATCCGTCTAGACATACGCAGGCCCGTCTAGGCGTACGTCGGTTCGTCTATACATACGTCGGTCTGTCTAAGCATACTTCCATCTGGGTGTCCATCCGTCTAAGCGTCTGTTCGTCTGTATCCAATCTCGGTTCATTTTCTGGAATAATTTCAACCTATTGGGCCTAAGCTTGAACACGTCCTTCCGTATATATGGGATTGAGAATAATAATATTGAGGTCATGAGGTCAAAGGTCAATGTCACGGTGACCTTGACATAAACCTTTTTTTATGGTTAACTCGTTGGCTTAGAACATCATATCGTCTTATGTCTCGCATAGTTTCAGCCTATTGTACTAAACTCAGACATGTTTCCTTATATCAAGGCAATTGAGGATAATGATATTGAGGTCATGAGATCAAAGTTCATGGTCAATGGTTAATTTTCTGGGTTTGCACAACATAGCGTGTTATATCTCTGCATAATTTCAAAATATTGGGCATAAGCTCGGACACGTCCTTCTGTATATATGGGATTGAGAATAATTATATTGAGGTCATGAGGTCAAAGCTCAAGGTCACTGTGACCTAGGTAAAAATATATTATATTAAAATTATATTTCTATGGTTAACACTTTGGCTTAGATCAACTTGTCATCCTTTATCTCTGCATAGCTTCACCCTATTGAAATTAGTCTTGGTCACCTACTTCCTTACATCAAGGGGATTGAGCATGGCGGTATCGAGGTCGTGGGGCCCAAAGTTCAACGGCAAGGTGACTTTGGTATAAATTCTCTTTTTATGGTCTTTTGCTTAGCTCAAAATATCGTCTTATATTTCGGCATGGCTTCACCCTATTGGAACTAAATTTGGACAAATGCTTCCTGTTATAAAGGGGATTGAGCGTACTGAATGGATGAGTGAATGAATGATTTACTTGTACACCCAGATCATTATACAATAATATATGGCGGATATACATAATAATATTTATACAGAGCAGATATTTGGACAATATTGCTAATAGCTGCATGTTCGTAACTATATAATTGTTGTATGTTCGTGCCCATATAATTGTAGTTTTGTTTGATACGGTAGTATCTTGTTAACAGTTCCATGCGTTTTTCACTGAAAAAGTCGCACATGAAAATATAGTGATATTCGTCACCTATGTCATTTTGTGCAAATAAATTACATTTTCGATCTCTTACAGTCCCGTCCCAACATCTTGTTTCTATCGGTAGGTGATTATCAGCTGTTCTAAATCGCGTAAATGTAGTCATGTTGTGGTCTGGTAATAAAGCTATGAATTGCTCTTTCTAGGTGAGTTTTAAAATAACTGTTTTTCCGTTACAAGATTTTTTGCATTTCGCTGTTCCATTGCTGATTATACCAGTCTTTCAACACTTGGTGTATCCTATTTGATTCTTTATTGACCATTTGAGCATTTTGTCTTCCAACGTTAGCTGAATCCCGTTGAATCCAGAATATGCTTTACATTTATTAACCACTTATTGTTTTTGGTATAGTTAATGAGCATATATTTGTAAATTTGTGCAGCGATTTTATTTTCCTTGCCTGCGATAATTTTTAGCCAGTATGTTATTATACGGTGTTTAATTATAAACTTAAGTGGCATTTTGCCGGTTTCACCATATATCATGTATTTAGGCGTAGAAGGTCTGACCTTTAGTAAATTTCGGAGGAAGTCGAGTTTTACTTTTTCTAATTGGTCGCAGTTTTCTATGCCGACAGCTTCACACCCCTATAATAATAATAATAATAATAATAATAATAATAATAATAATAATAATAATAATAATAATAATAATAATAATAATAATATGTATTCAACCATTTTGTGGAGGAGTTTTAACTGACAATCGATTGGCAAATCAGGTTTCCGGGACTTTCTTAATAGTGCGAATGATGCTTGGTATCCGTGTCCGGAGATGTGCTTTTGAGCTTGTAATAATCTGGCTTTTGGAGAGAATACTATTCCTAGATATTTATACTCATCACAGACCTCCATTTATCTATTAGTTAGATAGTATTTGAGTTTACTATAATAACATTTTGACATGCAGAACACCATAATTCTAGCTTTATCTACATTCATGTTTTGTCTCCATTTGTCGGCATAATCTCCAAAAGATGTAAGTAATTACTGGAATTTCGGTTCTTTGTCCACTATAAGAATCGTATCGTCTTCATAGATGAGCACTAGTATTTTAATAAGTACCATGAGATCATGTTCTTCATATTGGACTTCAATTGGTTTGCAGGTATTTTGCTCGAGATATTGTTCGAGATCGTTTAGGAAGATGGAAAAAAAAAGAAGAGGAGATAGATTTGCACCTTGCCTTACACCCCACCCGCAGCCGAAGCTTTGGGAGAGTTAGTCGTTTACGTTTATCTGGGACTTAATGTTCCTATGCATGCTATGTATGACCTTAAAACTTTACAGCCTATATTGAGTAATTTTTGCAATAGCCCATCATCCAAACTGTGTCAAAGGCTTTAGAAAAATCGATAAAAGCCCAGAATACCAGCTTGTGTTGTTTTTGAGAATTTCTATTAGTGACGTTAATGTAAAGATGTGGTCTATTGTTGAATAGCATTTCCTGAATCCCGCTGGCTTCTCAGAAAGAAATGTGTATTCTTTATCCGTGAATAAATGATAGATGTAAATAATTGTCATAAGCAGCTTAACTATGCTATCGGTCTATAATTTTGGGCTTCTTTGGGGTCATCTTTTTGTTTGTTGATTGGGATAATAATTCCGTGTGTCCATATAGTTGGTATTTCTCCACGATCTAAAACTTGGTTAAACAGGTATTTATACAGCTTTATCATAATATGTTCTGTAGCTTTGATGTATTCGTTTCTGATTTCGTCTACACATGCTGCTTTGTTAGATTTTAATTGCTTAATTGCTTTATTTATTTAAGTCCCAGCTATAGGGGCATCTAGTGCTGTGTTTTTCATATTTATCGTGCGTTTTGTGAGGTGGGGGGGGGGATCGGTTCATCAGTATCTCCTATTTCTCTTTCCATTAATATTTCCAAGATATTCATATAAGTCTCTGGTTTCAGCTTTGCATAGTATGTTCTTTCTGGGGCTAATTAGTTTCCAGTACGCTTTAGAACCTTTAATCACATTTCCCGCATATTGTTTCTATAATTAAATTTGTGTTTCGCAATATGTTTAAACATTACGTTTTTGTGTTCTTTAATTACTAGCATTAATCATGGTACTTTTAAAATTATTTTCGGTTTTATTTATTTGGTGGCGCTTTCTAGCACGATTATATACCGTCCTCATTATGTGGCACTCAGGGTTAAACCACGGTTTATCGTACTTCACTCTTTTTGCCTTGTATTTAGCTACTTTAGAAATCTTTTGTGTTGAAATTTTTTAGATATACTATCCGTTATCTCACTGCCTTGTGTTTGGTTGTTTCCATTGATACTCGCCATCAAATCAGCAAACATTGGATGGTCGTGAAACTCTCGTTATCTCATTGATTTGTGTTTGGTTGTTTCCATTAGATCAGCAGGCATTGGATGTTCGGTTAAATTTGTATGAAATCCTCTCGTTCATTAATCCATTTTTTGGCGTGGTTGGGTTCTGGTATGGGGTTTTCTTGTTTTTTCGGCCCTACATCTGAATTTGTTGTCATTGTAAGGACGAATGCGCCCTGAATATCTGAAATCAAAGGGCAGACATCGAATTCTGTGATTTTATTAAAAAGCGTAGTCTATCACTGTTCTAGGTTGGTAGTTGGTTACCTTTCCTATATTTTTATCACTACCTTTTCTGCGGTTTAGTATATACACTTTCCTGTATCTACATACTTCTATCAATTTTTGTCCATGCTGATCTGGTCTGGTTTTATCTTGCGACACTCTATTTGGTGGATCCTGTTCTATTTAGTCCATTGCTAGCACGGGTACACCTGCTAAATTAACTAGCCTCCTATCAACCAGAATGAAATCAAGGATTTCTGCTGTTTTACGATAAAAGCACTCACCATGATGACAGTCTATTTTAGTCTCAAGCTCTGTTATTTCTTGTCCTTGCTTACAGGCGGAATATACACGCATCCTAGTATAATATCTTTACCAAGTTTGGTTAAAATTGTGGGGATTGTAATCCATAAGACAAATTTGCTTTCTGTATTAATTTCACTTACATGACTTACATGATTTGCTATGGTGTCGCTAGATCTACGCAGTGTGTTTGTTCTGTTTTTCAGTATTGCCGTGCACCGCTCTATATTTACGCCATCATATTCGTCCAATTTTGGTTCAGCTAGGCCTATTATATGATGTTTTCTTATGAAAGCGTTCATTTCTGGGTCATTTAGTCTTGTTGTCAGACCACACAGGTTTAAAAAACAAAATTTGATTCCATTCAGTATATTTCTATCATCCGCGCTATCGTTGTCCGCGTCGCTATATAACACACCATCACCGCCGGTTCTGTTGTTGATGCTTATGTCGTCGTCGTTATCGGAGTCATCGTTGTCGTCGCTGTCGTCCTTGTCGCCGTCGTCATCATCGCCGTCAACGTTACTTGTATTGTTGTTACTATTTATTTCTGTCGCCAGTGGCGTCATTGTTGCCATTGCTATCTTAGTCGCCATTGTTGTACTTGTAGATGCATGGTGGTGGTGCTGGCGGGAGTGGAGATAGTGGTTGTGAGATTGGTGGTATTTGCAGATGATGGAATCAGTAGTGGTAATAGTACTGGGCGATTTTCTCGAGTTGCTGGTACATGGGCTGTAACGGTTGTTGCTATTGGAATCGGTGGTTTTAGTGGTGGTAATTGTAGCGGTAGTGCTGTCGGATTTAGTGGTAGTTGTGGTGGTGAGGATGGTGGCGGCGGCGGCGGCGGCGGCAGTAGTGGTGGTGGTGGTGATGATGATATTTACCTCATGAGGTTACGGCCATTGTAAGATTTGACTAAGCATTGCCATACATTTACCTCAACCAGTAGGAGCAGCATAAAGACATTCAGACTTCTGAGGTCAAGGTCATTGTGACAGTGATACAAATCTAGATTTTGATTTGGAAATGGAAAATGGCAATATGTTCACCAATATCCCGTCATTGTAACACTGATGTCTTGTCTTTCTACTTGTCGCCCTCCAATCTCGGTTAACATTTTGGTTTAGGTCATTATATCGTCGTATATCTCAACACGGCCTCGCCCTATTTTGACTAAACTAGGACATACTATAGGGGATTGAGCACGACGACATTGAGGTCATGAGGTCGAAGTTCAAGGTCACTTGGTATAAACTATTTTTAAGATTAAGTTTTTTTTAGCTCAGCATATCGTCTCGCATCTCGGCATGGCTTCACCCTATTGGGACAAAACTTTGTCACCTCCTTCCTTATATCGATGGAGTTGCGGACAATGGCATTGAGTGTATGCAGGGCTCGAAAATTAGAAAGTATTTTGTTGCCCCCAAGAGCAAGTGTCATTTAAATTAGGTTGCCCGACTGTAATTACAGGTCGACACATTTCTGTATATTCTGTTGAAAATATGTATTGTTGTACGCTATACAGACGACAGGTTGTAAATACCAACTCAAGCATTATAGCAACCCTTTAGCTTTATCCCTCATTAGCCAAAAATGGTTTCTGTAGTGGTCTTGAGAAACGTCCATTTTTAGACCAAGAGAAGACTATTTTTGAAAATTTTCATAAGCAGCTTAACGATGTTATCGGTCTATAATTTTGGGGTTCTTTGGGGTCATCTTTTAGTTTGTTGATTGGGATAATAATTCCGTGTGCCCATGTAGTTGGTATTTCTCCACGATCTAAAACTCTTTATTTCACGATGGTAAATCGTCAGCTGCCTGCTGTTAACGAGGCCCTCAAACATATATACACTATGTCCACTACTATAAAATAATATACACTACATGTTTGGACAAATACAGAAAAATACTAAAATTGCTGCATGAATCATACTAAAAATAGCATTATTATAATTTATTTGCTTTTCACCTACATTCCTAGTTCAACAAATCCAATCGTCACAACACTCACATAGACACGAACACACGCATACATTTACGCAATTTCGCACACATACCCACGCACACAGACAGACAGACAGACAGACAGTTTTATCGCACACGCATTCTCTCTTCAAGGTAATTATACTGGTAAATTGTTGAATATTTTGAAACTAATTTGACCGGGCTGATGTTGCCTATGGCATCTAACTAAGTCCGTGTTTTCACATGAGATTTTAAACAGGATGTTTATGTTCAGAAGGTTCCCTATCCTTATTCCGGAGGGAGGGAAGGAGGGAGAGAGAGAGAGAGAGAGAGAGAGGGGGGGGGGGTGATGCAGCCCAGCCGATGGCCGCAAAGGACAACAGGATAACATTTTACCAAAGTTGTTGGTACCTTAGTAATCAACCATTTACAGTTAAAATGCTCTTTAAATCGACAGCAAGCATCGACTGAAAGCTAATTATTTTAGAATATTTAGCTTGAAGTTTTTGCTGCAATAATTTTCATTCAACTTGTATCAAATTTAATCAGTGGCACTCGCATTGCCTACTAATTATTGTCATAATAATTTGACTGAATGAGGTTGCTGTCATTGACAGCAACAACTTTCACTCACATCATTGTTCATACGTTCCTAGCCTTCGCTCAAATTCCCAATTTTCGGCGTATTCAGTACATACTTAGTTTCTTACTTATACTTACACAAAATGAAGGTAAGACGCCTATTCTATTACAGGAGGAGAGTTATCTCCCTTATATTTCTCTTATTTCGGCTTATTTCATTCTAATTTGGATGGTTGGAACGCAGACTATAACTCATGGTGTATTAAACTCTTTAACAATCAAACCGATAACCGAGCCAGTCATTCCAGTGATACATTTTCAAAAATAACCTCTTGGTCTGCAAATGAACATTTTCACTGAGAAAATTTTAAGGGTTAATATGCCATCAAAATCTTATTAGTCATTGATATGATATATAGGTTAAATACATACACGCACGCACACACACACACACACACACACACACACACACACACACACACACACACACACACATACACACCCACACCCACACCCACACCCACCCACCCACCCACCCACCCACCCACCCACCAACACACCCACCCACCCACCCACACACACACACACACACACACACACACACAAACACACACACACACACCCACCCACCCACCCACCCACCCACCCACACACCCACCCACCCACCCACCCACACACACACACACACACACACACACACACACACCAACACACACAACACACACAACACACACACACACACACACACACACACTCACACTCACACTCACACTCACACTCACACTCTCACACACACACACACAACACCCACACCCACACACCCACCCACCCACTCCGTTGTCTCTCATCCATTTATTTAGTAAATTATGACAGGACTTCTTTAGTTACTTCTTTAGCAAATTTAAACGTGTTAACTGCTTTTCAGAGCTCTATGAATCAGCATTAGAGGAAATGTATCTTACTTATATGACTAAATTAAATCCATGCCATTTAAAGTTTCCTGGACAATATACAAAGAATTACGGTGTGGTGTCACGTGTGTTACAGCATATCAAGGCTTGATTTAGCATAATAAGTAAAATCGCAACATTACAGATAAAACATAATGCAGAATACCCAGAAGTACCCAGTAAATATTATTTTAAATCTATCTATCTAGTGTCACACTAATCCCAAACAGAGCATGGCTATGCATAGGGCCTACCTGCCATATGTGTGTTGAGTTCGTCTATACATACCATTTGCTTAGTGATGGTTTCATGGGCTGACCTTTCATGCTAGAATGACAACAAAAGCTAGTAAATTCCAACACTAAATTTATAATTTGCATGCATAGTTGCTACAGATACCGAAAGTAGACAGCCTACTTTTCATAGATTTTCTAACTTATCGTCAATCAATTTAACTGGAACAAGCCATGTCCCTAGAACAGTAAATCTTTCATAACACTTACTCCTGTATCAACAATAATGAGTCAATTTCCCAGGAACAGTAAATCAGTTGCATTATGACACAGGACAGTTACCCACTCTACAGCGTCCACGTGTCCTTGATTTGAGTGTGTTATAGGTTTTACAACCGCCAAGACAATGCATAAATATAAAATCTAAAACACGTAACTGGTTCTACTTTCAGAGGTTTAGATTTTTCCCGTCATTGTTGTTCATTTTTACTTATATGACTGGAATCTTCTGATATATAGAGAATCTGGAACGAGGTCACTTTTCATATCACTATTATGGACCGAGTTGAAAAAAATTGATAATTTTCAACGAAGTTCATAATAGTGATATGAAAAGTGACCGAGTTTGAGATTTTATTTATCATATAAACAGTAATTTTGAAATATTTGCCAATAGTTGCTGACGTGACTTTTATCTGATTTCTCATTGTTGATTTTCGTGAAATCGACACAGCCGCAGTGACGCACCACTACTTGATAACGGATACTGAATGCGCAGCAAAATATAGTGACAAACACAAAATCTGGCGATGTCAGCCGTTAAACAGTATTTTAACTGGTCATTGAAAATTATAGCCACGGCCATCAATCGTTACTTCGCTGCCGACTGATAAACTGTCAAACGATGACATTTTGCGATGACGTTTCATGAATGACAAATCGTAGTAAACAAATCGTAGTAAAACAGTACCGCGTAGTAATCCCTACGCGTCACGCTCACATCAATCGATGTTTTAATTGGTCGATTTAAATGGGTTACGCACCCAACAGCCAATGAAAATGCTCCACTGAATATGGCACGTGTGCTCATATCGAAAAATATGGAACGGGCTAGAAGGCTTGTTTATATGATAATTGTATCTATGATAAATGTGCGTGCGTGCGTGCGTGCGTGCGTGCGTGCGTGCGTGCGTGTGTGTGTGTGTGTGTGTGTGTATGTGGGCGTGCGCGTGCGTGTGGGTGTGCGTGTGTGTCAGCACATTCAATAGCACATTTGGATGTCACGAGCATCACCGTCGCTCCAGGTATTACATGTCGTTCTCTGTAGCGCTGTAACTTTAGAAGTCTGAAATTCAGGCAGTGTTTGAATCTATTCTTCTGCTCATTATTTGTGCACACACTAGTGATTTTGCTGATTCCTGATTGCCCTCAATCAGCCCTATTCCATATGATGTTGTCCATATTCTGTCCAGTGAAATACAAAGTACTGTATATAATTAACCAGACTTGCTACCAATTTGATCAGACATGTCAATCATGTTTTATCTCTGATTATCGACCGTCTGTGACTATTGCCAATATTTCTTCACTAGTTATGTTAGTTAAGTTACCCCACGATGTATAATAACATACTATCATACCTGAAGTGTAATAAGACAAAAAAAAGATATTCATTTTGCAGATGAGCGTTAAATGTGTATTTAAAGACTGTTTTAAAAGGAAAGTTATTTATGTAACCCACGTGACACACTTACAAATTAAATTAGAAGTATCTAAAATTTGGTGATCTAGAAACTATTCATTGACAGAGGTAGAGAACTATCCATAGAAAAATAATAATAATATTACTTCAAAGCAAATAATCCATACATACCACGGAGTTTAGTGTCAATAAGAGAAAATAATATTTAAAAAAATCGTCTGATGTAACACACGTGACAGCCACAAAATAAATCGCATAGAAAAAGGTTCTGTAAATAATCTAAAGGTTTCTCTGTAATTCAAGACTCATTACCCCATGCCTACATATGGTAATTATAATAATAATAATAATAATAATAATAATAATAATAATAATAATAATAATAATAATAATAATATAATAATAATAATAATAATAATAATAATAATAATCGTTATTTATTGAGGGTAAATCTAACAGAGGCCTTCATTAACATGTATACAGATTTATACATCTATGGACACACAAAGAAATTCTGACTATTAGTTTAAATTCCGATATATGACAGTAATTATTATTATTATTATTATTATTATTATTATTATTATTATTATTATTATTATTATTATTATTATTATTATTTGAAACTCGCACCTACACTCTAAATCATAGACAATTTCTCTCACCCACGCGGACACAGACCCGCATTCCATGTACGCGTTTCTGCTCGCGTGTTCCCGCGCGCGTTTCGGCGAGCGTGCATGTGCATTTCCATGCAGGCGAGATTATTTGTCCACATTGTGACATGCATGGAGAGCTGACACTGAACACGCATGCGCACAAAAACAACACGCGCGCTGAAAAACAAGCGCGCTGAAATTTCGCTCTCTGATCGACTTTTATTTCAGCGCGCGTGTAGTCAGCGCGCGGAGACGCTTACATGGATATGACCATATATAAAATGTATTGAATCGATTTTTTCACGAGCGTTTCAGCGAGCAGAAACGCGTACATGGAATGCAGGCCTGACACTCTACCTCACAAAACAACACACTTGCACGTGCGCATGCACGCACTTTTACATACCCTACAATAATTAAAGAATTAATTCCTATTTTGCTTATTCGTTTCCAAGAGTATTTTAGTTCCAAGATAGCCACACGTGTAAGCTTCTGAATATAGGCCTATTAACAATATTTCGTACAAAAGGACAATTCGTACAACAGCAACAGTTTCCAGTCAAATTAATATCGATGTATTCAGCATTGCAAAGTAAATTTCGTGGCGGTTCATTTTGTGGTCAAATGGTTATGTGACACACATATCACGCACACGCACGTGCATACACACATGCGCGCACACATGAACGCACGCTCGCACTCACACACACTACCCAGTCTTCTCTCCTGGATTCGACACAAAACAGAAGCGAAGGGACAACGAGGCGCGAGACCAGGTCTCGTCATAATCATGAAATAATGAAAAAGAATTGAATTGAAATGAATTGAACTTTATTACACTCAGATCAATTTTACATTGATACATGAGGGAACAGATATTAAATAAATATTTTACACTATAGACGAAGTAATTTAATTATCGTCTATTATTATTATTATTATTATTATTATTATTATATTTAGTAAAAATCATCATCATCATCATTATCATCATCGTCATTATAATCCTCATCGTCGTCATCACCATCATCTTTGTTCCCACCATTGCCAATGTCCTCGTCGTGGTCGCTGCTTGTGTAGTTTCTGCTGTTGTTGTCGGCGTCATTTTCGTAATTGCTGTTGTCATTGTCATTGCCCTTGTCGTTGTCGTCGTCGTCGTCGTCGTCGTCGTTGCAGCTGCTGTTGTTGTTGTTGTACACGGCGGCTAAGGAACTGTTCTAAGATAATTATGATAAATTTACAGAGTTTGTTTAATACTTTGTGGTTTTTCGATGTGAAAAGTTTTGAAAATTTATCGTGGCTTGGCCGGGTATAGTAATATTTTTAGAGTAGTTCTTTTCGTTTATCTTTGAAAGAAGGCTGCCGTTTCCCGCCATCTCCACAACCCTCATCCACATATCCACCTATTCATCCAATAACTCGCTGATTCGCTAGTTCACTCATTTACTCACTCACTTGGTCTCTCGCTCATTCTCCCACGCACGCATGAACGGACTCGCAGGCAGCCCCCCCCCCTCCCCCACGGCCTAGGGGTGGGTGGGGTGGGGGGGGGAGGAGGTGTTACTATAAATATTTCTTAGCGTATTCTAAAAATATTTTTTGTGACACATTATATGATCAAAATTTTCTTTGAAATATAACGCACGTGACATGGAAAGGGCCTTTTTCAATCTCGGCAACCGATAAGCCACTTGTATCTACGTCACTGGAGCTGCGTCTATCATACATAGCCATGCATATGACTCAATAGTAAACAAGGCAGATACCGAATTCTGTGTGGCGTAAATTCACGTTTCCAAGTTTATCCATCGATCATATGACGTCATAATCATCTAAGTGACATGTAGGATGGCGTCATAATCATGATGTCATGAATGGCACTATATAGCCCGCCTTAAACGGTTAATAGTCCGACACGTTTTACGAATTGCAAGTTTTTGCTATTTCATAAACATACCTGTTCAACATAATCTATATTATGAATATTTTGAAACTAATTTGACTGGGCGCTGTTGCTACCATAGGCAGCAATAGCACCCAGTCAAATTAGTTTCATCGATCGATTCCAACATGAGCGAGGTGTGGGTGGAGCTTATCTAGAGATGGGTGGGGCATGCTGAATACAATCGTACATGCATATCTTGTGTTAAACAAACCGATATGTCTCAAATTCGTTATCGAGGTGTGTGCAAAATGCCGCAGATTTCGCCCATTGTCATTCAAATTATTGTGGAAGGGAGATAAATATTGTCTTATAAGAACCGTATGAGCGAATAAATTAGCGCGATTATGTCCCATACAGGTGATCAATTTTCTGTTGGAAATCGATCGTCATGTTGCCGGCAACCTGCAGCATGATGAGTAAAAGCTGTTTTTGTCATTAACTTTGAACCTGTCATGTGAATCGGTGTGTATGTTCTGAAATAATAACTTGGTGTAGCCTATGACTCTTTTCATGGACACTGTAATGCTTGATAAGGGCATCTCAACGTACATATACTTCGCTACAGAATTATCTGACACGTGAATAGGTGTACGCTTAATTTATTTTGGATAAGGTTGATATTATTGTCAGAAATACACAGTGATGCTGGTAGATAATTTTAACCTGCTTACCGGAAGCCGAAAGAGGGATCCATTTCTAGCTATGTCCCGCATATTTCTAGCTAGCTCCATCCACTTTTTGCGCGGGTTGGAATAGACTCGAACGTTTGAAATCTGATTCCGCAGAATATAAACGCCAGTGTAAGTAAAGGTAAGCTCTTGAATATTTTGAAACTAATTTGACTGGGCGTGCTCAGGTCTGTCTTTGGAATAATGTTTATTAAATTGTAAATTTCGCACACTAGTGACGCACTTAGATTTTCACGACGCAGCTATACGTCATTCTAATTGTGACGTCAGCTACATAATTAATGACGTAATTGATTATGGCGTCGGATACATGAGTGACAGATCGAATCCTTCTATAATTCTATAATTGAGAAAATTAGATATTGGATGGTGTGTAAGGTTTGGTGCTCCGACGGGAAGAATGGTACGTGACGAAGGTGATCCGAGACGAGATGGAACAGATCGCATGAGCTTTCTGCATGACCTTCAAGTTTTGCCTTTGACCACGGTTCATAACAATACATTAAACATAAAACGCTGATGTATGTTGTATAAAACAAGATTTATTTTAACCCATTCTGTTCCACAACAATACTGTTAAGATAAAATTATACATATGTCATTTATTATAACAATTCATAGATAGCGTCATATTGTTACATATGTACATTAATAATAATCGTCCGTCCGCCCACCCGTCCCCTCCCCAACCCCGCCCATCGGCCCGCCACAACCCCATCTCGACCCCCGCCCACGCGTACGCATGCATTCATGTGGAGAGGGGGTAGTAATACTCGGTACACCTCCCTCCCTCACACGTTCTACCAGTAGTGCTTGTGTGCGTGCGTGAGTGCGCGAGCGTACATGTGTGCGTAAGCGCTTGAATGTTTTCGAGTGTCTGCGTTACATGTGTGCATAATTGTAAACCCGTGTATATATGTATTTGTGCATTCACGTGTGCGCTTGTGTTTATACCTACTGTGGAATGCTCGAAAAGTGTGATATATTTTATCAGATCATAAACCAAATACATCGTTCTTTAATCAAAGATATTCATATTTAAAACAAGACTTCTGCGGAATTAAATGGCTATCATGTCTCCTTTGTCACAATGACCTTGACCTTTGATATTGTGACATCAATGTTATAACGCTGCTTCCAAACATTGCAGGTAACCGTGTATCCAAGCTCAGTTCCAATAGTATTAACCAATCCTGAAATATAAATGTAAATGATTTGCTAAACACAAAAACTTAACGTTGGAAACGCAGAGGTCAAATAACAAGGATCATATGACCTTGACCATTGACTAAGTGACCTCAATATTATCATGCTAACTCATTATGGTAGTGACGCCCATGCGCCCAAGATTGGTTCCAGTAGGGTTAAGCAATCCTAAAATAGGCAAAACGATTTTCTAGACACGAGAACTTAACATTGACGCCGTCGTTGACGCCGTCGTTGACGCTGTCGTCGTCGGAAAAGTGGTACCTATGTCTGGCTTTCTGCTTCGCAGACGACACATTTAGCGCCAACAACGATTTCATAAATCTCTAAATGTCAGTCAAAGACGTCAGTTATCGGAGTTCTGTCTACAAATTAATGATCAGAAATACATGCAATTAATTGATTTTAATAATACTGCGACCTTGATAACACAGCTTACTGGGCCAATGCTGGGCCGATACCGGGCCGATACTGAAAGTATCAGCGCTGCGTTATCTGGGAAAGAGCATACTATGGCTTGCTACATTTCGTGGCAAATTAGATTTTTTTTAACGCTCACGGTATTCTACCACTGGTGGGGTGGGGTGGGGTGAAAGGGCATGACGAGAAAATCCGTACGAAATGTTTAACCAGATGACATACATCATATGCTAATAATAATCTCCCGAACAGTATTGTGATACAATAAGTTGTGATACATTAATTATCAAAATAATATTTCCAAGAATGTTGGTCCCGTTGATAATTCATAATAAGAAGAGATTATTTACCTCTCCGAAATGTTGACTTTGTCAGTTAGTGTTTAAAACGGGGTCGAGATAGTCGCGAAAGTTACACACAAACACATTCAACATCCCGGAGCGGTAACTAATTTTTCTTATAGTAAAAATAATCTTTTTTCGGCAGGATTCTGTAAACGCCTGGTATGTCGAAGAATCTGATTGTCTAGTAGTGGGTTCAAACCCGTCAGCCAATCACAACCATCGACACAGTCGAAAATGAGATTATTTAAAATGAGGATATGACATCTCATATAAATATTATGATCATGTGATGTCATACTACTACCGTGCATGCAGAAGTCTGGTCAAAGATGGCAGGCATTTACAATTTGGCTAAGGAGATAGACTGGGTCCAGGCCTGACTAGTTCCCGACGTGGAATTTGTGCATCAGTCTCAGTGCGTGTGGCGCTAACCGCGTGTGCGTGTGTGTGTGTGTGTGGGGGGGGGGGGGGTTCTTGCTTTGGTATTACATTGCATACGCAGGTCTACTGTCCTATTAACCCTTACCACACTGATGCCAATATTCTATCTTTAACTGTGTCAATAGAAGAGAAACTAGTGTATATTTTTCAACAATTTTGGTGAACGATGCTGCTGTGTATGACAGCACCATCTTCCACCAAATTCGTAGAAAAAGGAACACCAGCTCACCGTTTAATTTAATTTGAAAATTAACAATTTTGACATCAGAGTGCTAAGGGTTAAGTGTATGTATGAACAACAATGTGGCCTCATGGTCAAAATCAGGTACCTGTTAAACGTATGCAGTACCCAATTGAAATATCTTGGGACTACGCGTTCACTCAACCCACCACACTAGATCGGTCATAGTTTTCTCTCTAAACCCGGAAACAGAGACTCAAGATCAACGCGGCGCCTCGGCCGGGAGGAGAACTGTCAAACCTTTGAGTAACCAGTCCTCGCTCCTAACCCCTCGGCCACACAACGCCTCTAGGGATTTAGAAGCGATGATCAAAGATTTGCAAGCGTGATATACTAGACAATTTATTATCACCACTGACCTAACAAAACATATGTCAAGGCTATAGGAAAGCTTCCCCGTTCTATGGTCATGCCAAATTAGTGGTCATGATTCGTCAGTATATGGATGTGGTGAAGATGGCAGTTGTCGTTCTGAATGCTGGGGAGGTACCCATTATAGCCGTAGCTCGACCTCACCACACCGTGCACACCAGCAAAGCAAATCGGAGCTGGCCCAATACTTATAGGGAAGAACATTTTGTTATAGTGTTCAACGATCTGCACATTTGGAAGGCAGCTCTCACAGCGAAATATTCAACAGAATGTTTGTTAAATAGTAAAGACATGGAATTGGTACAACAACGCCTTAGTCCATATTCAATTAAACGTCGCGTGCCGTACTTATCTATGTCATTCATGGCGTCATTGATTATGACGTCATCCTACACGTCACGTAGTTGATTATGATGCCATATGATGGATGGATAAACTGGAACGGTCCATTGGAACGTATCTTGTAAGTGGTACTCCCAGACCAAGACAGTGCTCGGTCACTGATGAAACCATCATTATTAATAGGGATGTTAGTTAGTATGCTAGGGACCATCACCACAGACATTCACTGATAAAGCGTCATTAATGTTCTTCCCGTACATCAAATCTCAGCTGCAGGGAGACGACCGGGTAGATATTGCCTGGAATGGTTATTAGTGGAGCCGTCTAGGGTAATGGCATCACACTGGAGTGCTAAGCATTCAGCCACAATATATGTGCTAGCTATTCATCTATAGAATCGCGTGGAGGCTGATCGGAGGCATCTTCCACCATATTGAAGATTCTTAAATCAATGACATAGTAAGGTGATAATACATACGATGTGATAAAGATGTGTTTTTCTGGCCGTGACAACAGCCCAATTCGCCAACACCCCCGAACTGTGACTTTGGAACGGGAGATAGCTTTCTCTCTTAGCATCTTCCAAAATGGCCATGACACATGGTCCCGCGTGATGTGTGTGTTACTGCGCTAATCAATGGGTGGGAGAGATTAGAAACGGTGTGTGGACCATGGACAGCTTGTAACAAGTTAAACCTCACATTGTGCAGTTTGTCGTGACCAAAGTCCGGACAAGACGGGTTGAAACCAGGTGATCACTTTGTGATCTTTCTTTATGTCCGCGTCAGCAGCCACACGTGTGCCAACCTTTTCACTCAGAACGACAGAGCAGTTAATGATCTTCAACTGACGATGGTAGCACTCATCCATGAAAAAATGAGGGGTGCATGACAGGATGGCTATCATTGGACTCGTCTGATGATTGCAGGTCCTGGACTTCCGAGTCCAAGTTTGTGCAGATATTCGACTAAATTGTGGTTGGACAATCCTGGCACCTGCAATGAAAGCGTGTCCGGAACTCATGTCCTGTGGTTGCAAGGCGTACAGCGGTCAGTGCACGTGTATTCTGGTATCTCACCTGTGTATACTGCGGTCATTGTGATAAAACATGTGCTCAGATATAAAGCACACTCAACAGAAGTGATGCGACGAAAACTATGCATTATCTACACATGGCATACACAATGGACCTTTCCAAGTTTATTCATCCATCATATGACGTCATAATCAACTACGTGATGTGTAGGGTGAAAATGACATGCTTACCACCTAATATGACTAAGTAGGTCAATTGTGCTTCTTGTGTGGCCGTATTATTTGTATACATGTAATTTTTGTATAACTGATAGACGATTAATCAGGTTTGTAATACTATAAGTGGGTACAGTGTACCGGATTATGGGCAAATCCGAGTGAATGGATGGCTGCCATTGCCACCCTGAGTAAAATCTTTGACGGCGCTATAGCAATATCTGCTTTATGACGTATGGGTGTGCCAAACTTTGTGCCTTTATCACAACACGTACATTCCATTCACAAATCCGGTGCACTCAAGCGCGTTCGTCTGTCTACCGTGTGTGCAGTCCCTCTTAAAGTTTAAGACGAAGTCATTTTGGGCGATTTGTATATGATAGAAAATCTATATATATATATATATATATATGTACAGGCTTCAACTTTAACTTTAAAAATTATTGAAAGGTATTGAAACATAATAAAATACATTTTCCCAAAAATCAAATTTTAACAACAATTTGAAGTGTTAAAAGGAAAGGCGCCTGATAACAGTCAACAGCACCAACAGTAAATACGAGTAGTTTCTTAATACAGCCTTAAGCTCGGTTTTGACGATCAGATTAATCTGACAGACAAATCTGGACCAGAAATCTGACGCCGTAGCTGGAATCCGAAGGGCGTTTAGACAATCAAATTAATCTGGCAGACAAATCTGATGAAAAAGAAAAAATAGGACGTCATTAGCGTTGTCAAGGGTGGTTGCAAACACAATTTTTATAAAGCGGGCTTAACGAGTCCCACAAATAATTCTCCTATTAAAATTCAATTATGAACCTTTCATTAATATCATCCAACATTCGATGTGATATGGGTGTATCAATGTCGCTCCCGGGCTGATGATGTCAAAGATGATGACGTATTTAGAGCACGCAAAATCTGAAGAAATTGAACCTGTCAAACAGACATCAGACTTCAGACTTCTGATTTTTGGCTTACACGGTCAGATTTGATCGAATTCAACAAATCTGAAGAACATCAGATGCGCCTTCAGACATCAGACTTCAGAGTGTATGTTTACATGGTCAGAATCTATTGAATTCGACAAGTCTGATCTGCTTAATCTGATCGTGAAAACCGGCCTTTATACAGGTGAAGTGTAATTCAATACAAATTTAGGTGGCCTGCGGGGGGGGGGGGGGGGTGAGGGTTGACAGTGGCGTTGCTGTTGTTGTTGCTGGTGGTGGTGGTGCTGGTGGTGGTGGTGGTGGTGGTGGCGATGGTGATGATGGTGGTGGTGGCTGTGGCGGCGGTGGTGGTGCCGGCGGCGGTGGTGGTGGTGGTGCTGGTGGCGGCTGTGGCGGCGGCGCTGGCGGTGGCTGTGGTGGTGGTGGCTGTGGCGGCGGCGGTGGTTGTGGCGGTGGCGGCGGCGGCGGCGGTGGTGGTGGTGGTGGTGGTGGTCGTGATGGGGTGGTAGCATGTGTGGAAAGAGAATGGACCGTTGCAGTTTTAGCTATGCCTCGCCCATCTCTAGCTAAGCTCCACCCACACCTCACTCGTGTTGAGATCGATCGATCCCTGAACTCCCTGATTATCAATTTCCAGAAAACTATCCAGATTAGCTGTTGAATATTTTGGAACTAATTTGACTGGGCGTTGTTGCTGCCTATGGCCAGCAACAGCGCCCAGTCAAATTAGTTTCAAAATATTCGACAAAATGTTTATTAAATAGTAAAGACATACACATTCGTACAACGTGTCGGACTATTAAGCGTTTAAAACAGACTAAATCGAGTCAGTCATGTCATGATTGATTATGACGTGATCCTAAATGTCGCGTAGTTGGTTATGACGTCATATGATGGATATATAAACTGGAAATGTGCATTAGCCTCATGTTTGTGTTCATGACTCATGGACAACTTGCTGGTAATATCATATGCTATTTATACCCTGGAATAAAGAAAGAGTACTGGAATTTGAATCAACTAAACGTCCAATGTATGATATGACGGCCCGTGTCAATATGTAAATGCATAAAAATATGGATAAAAGGGTTGGTAATTCGATATTTTAGTGTCCACGTCAGCTTCACCTCAGCCATAGTTGTGCAATATTAAAAGAAACAATATGTTGCCAGATATCCCGAAATATTAGCTCGTGTATTTGGCTACACAGTACCCATAACAGCCAGTTAACTTTGTCTCTAAAGTTGTGGTTCTGTAAGATTGATACTCGGCTTGAGGAACCACCACGATTTAACATCAACAGCATATATAATGGGCCTAGTGTGAATGAGTTGTGCTAAGCGACTGCCTGTCAGTAACCCCTCTTGGGTCACCAGCGCCTCAAACCGCTCATAGTACTACTTAAACATTTTGATGGTCAGAATATTTTTCAAGATATTTTAATTTTAGAAAACTATTTTTGTAAATTTACCACTTAATTTTCTTTTCGCCGGCTTGACCATTTAAGGGGTAATGGTAAAGAAAACTAAAGCTTTTACTTACCCAGTGTCTTTCTGCAAGCCCAGAGAAGAGTATTTTTGACAATTTAACACTAGAATGACTGACTCGGTTAGCGAGCCAGTCATTCTAGTGATAAATATTCAAAAATACTCTTCTCTGGGCCTTTCACATAGCAATATCTGAAGACCACGTTTCGATGGCGCATATGGTGGTCATTATACAGGCTTTACAGCTTTTAAATGGAAAGTAATATATTACCTCCCTTGACAGTATAATTCAGACTCTTCACGAGTTATCTCCTATGACAGCAAAACGTAATGCCTTTAAAAAACATGTCCGAGTTCTCTCCCATGATCTTCGTTTGTTATGCTTAAAATTATTATTTCAGATCGTTCATCATTTCAAATCTGAATTTCTTAAGTATTAATTGTAACACAAGCATAGAAGAAACTGTTGAGTATTTGAAACTAATTTGACCGAACAATTCTGCTGCCGTAAGTAGCAACCACACCCAGTTAGATTAGATTCAAGACAGTTAATGTAAATGACGCACTGATATCTACTTAAGTAGTAAAAACGGTATCTCATCCAAAGGGCGTGTCTATTGACTGTGATTTACACCCAGGCTGATGTTTAAAGCTCCGCCTCATACGCCTTCTCCCCGGTGATGACGTCACCGATGACGCCACAGAAGAACCTTCGGACTGCGGAGAAATGTCTGGACTGCCCTCTCGCGAGGAACATAACGAGTCTTTAGATGTCACTGACAATGATTTAAAGGAATGTCTTTTCTCTCTCGGAAATAGATTCGCTGATGTTGTTTTGAATGGCGAGCGTGATGGCGAGTGCCCGTTATTACACTCCCTGGACAGTCGAGGACTGGTCGGTGTACTTAATGACTCCGTGACTGGAGTTAACGAACCTTTCTCTTGGCCAAAGGAATGTGTGGATGAGGAAGTCGAAATGGACGCCTCTTTCTGCTGGTGCGAGTTGAACTTTTCTTGCGCCTCGCGTAGTTGGTTTAGCCATATTGTCTGTAAATTAAATTAGATAAAATAACAAAGTTGATAGAATAGCTACGGTTGAAGCGTGAAAGGTAGGTCACTTTGAGGTCAAACTGACCTCCTTTTCTTACAATCCATATCTTAAACCTACAATACATACATACGCCAGATTGATTGCTGTGTATGAAAAAGTCTTGAGACGACAGCCCGGAATAAGCTTTTGTGGCTCACTGACTGACAGACGAACAAACTAACTAACAAAGGAACATCACGGCTTTTTGAGCTGCTAATGGAAGAATTTTTTAATTTTCTCCGTGACCTTGATATTTGATCTTTTGACCCCAAATTTATCACACATGTTCGGGATCCCACGGACAACCTTCCATCATAGTCTGATCAAGATCTCTCCAGTAAAACCGGACTTATTTTGAGAAAGTGGTTTGCAAAATATTCGTCAAATATGTGTTTTAAATCTGGGATCCGTGACCTTGACCTTTAAGCTCTTGACCCCAGATCTCTCACACATCTTCGACACCCCATGAACGATCGTCCGCGCAAGTCTGGTCAAGCTCGCTTAAGTAGAACCAGAATTATTTTTTTATTAAATCAAGTCTGAATTGTTTTCAAAACAATCCTTTTTATCCAGCCTCCTATCACCCCCCCCCCCCCCCCCATCCCACCACCCCACCCCGCCTTCTCGTAAAGTTTCAAATGGATTAACCTGAAATTTGATACACATTATCAGTATGTGCAGATGTGCATGCGCTTTTCTGCCGGACTGGGAACTTAATCATTACAGAGATATCTCCCTTTAAATATCTTGAAACTGATGCATAACTTTAGAATAGGCTACCTGCATGGATTCATGCAAAATTTCATTATCGTCTGATTATTTTTGTCACTACTGGTGAGGTGATATAGCGATTAGCGTTTCCGCCAGTCTGTCTGTCCATAAGTCTGTCTGTCTGTGTGTCCATTTGTCTGTAATCATTTCTTGTCAACACCACTCCTACACTTTAGTTGTGAGTCCTGTGAAAGTTTGTAAATGTTACCAGTAGGCCCTACCACCTGAAGATGTGCATGCGCCTTTCTAGGCAAAATCCATCTACATTTGCCCGAGTTATCTCTAATGAGAAAGGTAAAATTCATCCAAATTTCTTTTTCGGGCCAGATCGTCAATAGTTTGAAGCTATGCTCGCATTTTTTCCCCACTGTTCCTATTACTTCAATACGCAATGCTATGATTCTGTTTCGATGAAATCTTTCGATATTCTCCAGAGTTATCTCCCCTGAAATACTTAAAATCCACCAAAATGGTCTTGTTCGTGCCAGTTCTCGAAGAATTTTGAACCAATTCTCTCAATTTCTTTGTCACTGAATATATTAGTTGAAGAAGCAGTGCTATGATTCCATTTCGAAGAAATTCAACTTATCTGCCTGAATTATCTCCCTTTAAAAACTTGAAATTCATCAAAATTGCCATGTCCGGGAATAACCTATGAACAGAATTGAGCCTGTACTTGCAAATCTGTCTCCGCCGATGATATGATAAGGCGATATTATGCAGTATCAGGATTTCATTTTTCATCGATTATTTTTTCTCAGATAATGTCTTTTACAATTACTGTAACGTTATGTCAACTCTTGATGCATGTTTATCATAAATGTTTGGATCCGGGTGGGGGTATGCCGTCTTCTGATGGCTCTTGTTTAATCTGGTGGCCGTGGCCTTGAACCATGACCTAAAATTTAACACACATTTTCAGGACCCCACGGGCAACCTTTCCCCCAAGTTTGATTACCGTGTACCAAAAACTGACTGAGTCAGTAACTAACTCACTGACTCACTAACTAACTGACTAAGGGACAGGCCCACGGCTATAGATAATACATGGTTAAATCATCCATCAGATTATGAAAGAACATACATGCACGCACACGCATGTATCCGGTCTGCATTCGCGTAGACACAGACATACACACGCGTCCGACACGCATGTATGCTTACACAATCATGCGCATGCGCACATGCTCATGCAAGCGCCTGCACAATCTCAGAAGCATGAACCAGCTACCCCAACGAACCGCCGTAGGCATGCAAAAATCACACACATACGTGCGCACATGAGCAAGCGCGCACTCATGCACGCTCGTGCATGCACATACACATTGTTTACTTGACGGGATGTATATACACGCACGCACGCGTCATCTCCATACACACCTTATTAAGATGGTTTCCGGTTTGGAATGTATAAACGCCAATGATTTGCTGATAGCGACTAATGTGCACAAGGACAAATGCGTTTTTCAGACCAGAGGCTGCAAAACATAAAACACAGTTATGCAATTAGTACATCAACAAATCTATTGATCCATCAATCCCTTCCCCCCCCCCCCCCCCACTCCCATCCCTCCACCACCACGGACCACTTCCCTAACCGTCTCATCCATCCATCCACCCATCCATCATACACATCCATCCATCCACCCACCCACCCACCCACCCACTCACCCACCCACCCACCCACCCACTCACCCACCCACCCACCCACCCACCCATCCATCCATCCATCTATCCATCCAGCTATCCATCAACCCACCAGCCACCCATCCATCCACCCACCCACCCACCCATCAACCAACTAACCCATCCACCCACCCACTCACTCACTGACTCACTCACTCACCCACCCACCCACACATTCATTCATCCATCAATCCCCCCCCCCCAACATCCATCCAAACACGCACGCACGCACGCACGTACGCACGCACGTACGCACGCACGCACGCACGCACACACACACACACACACACACACACACACACACACATACACACACCCAAACACCCACCACACACCGCCCGTCTAGCAACCAACCAAACACCTTCCTCCCTTCCACCCACCCACCAATCAACCAACCAACCAACCAACCAACCAACCAACCAACCAACCAACCAACCAACCAACCAACCAACCAACCAACCAACCAACCAACCAACCAACCAACCAACCAACCAACCAACCAACCAACCAACCATCCATCCATCCATCCATCCATCCATCCATCCATCCATCCAACCAACCAACTAAGCAACAACAATAAGAATGTGTCGCTAACACGAGACTGGGTTCCGAATTATGGCCACGGTGGGATTAATAAACCGCTCTCGGACTGTGGCATAGCCATGGTCGAGGGCAGGTTGATAACGGACCGAGGGGCATGCAAGATCCCCGCCTTCCCTCCCACCACTCGCTGATTCTGGACGCGGTATCAAAATTACAGGCGTACGCGTATGGTTATGCAGTGTCCAGAGCGTGGAAAGAATGTGAAACGTTAGACTCATAGGCCGTGTTCTCACTGGAGAGTTAATCGGGAATAACGCCATACCTCAGTATTGTGTTACGCCGGATAAGTCTCTAATGAGAACACGGCCATAGATTTGGATATATTGGCTAGATGGCTCATGCGCATACCCTCATTATGGGGCTGGGTGTCGCGACCGCCGGTGAGGTGAGCTCAGTAAATCGCAATTGCGATGACAGGGTATTCACTGGCTGGCTGACGCAGACGATCATCTGCACATATATTCTTCAAAAATGACTAAATTATCTTTTGGTAATTTGAAGAGAGATTGAACAGACGTAAATTTACACACTTTTATCAGAAATAAAACATTATTACTGTCACGCGCTAAGTAATATATTGATATACTGTGAGGTCATTAGCTAGTACATCATATTGTGTGAAACGTCATAAAAGTCTTTATCACATACGTCATAAACTATTCGTCTTAAACATAACTATGGCGATTTTTCGTCCCATTTTCACTGTATTTTACATTGAACTGTAGCGCATCACTGTCATGCGTAAAGCAATATATGGATATTCTGCGAGGACATCACAGTATTAAGTCATAACGTGTGAAATGTCATAAACGTCATAAACGTCTTTATCACATACATGTACTCTACAAACATGACTCTGTCTTAAACATGACTCTGGCGATTCCCGTCCAATTTCCTTAGTACTTTACACTGAACCTTGACATATTACTGTCATGCGCTATGTAATATATGGATATACTGTGAGATCATCACATATGTACGTCACAATGCATGAAATGTCATAAACGGCTTTATCACATACTTTGTAACCTATCCGTCTTAAACATGACTATGGTGATATTCGTCAAATTTCTTTAGTATTTTACATTAAACTGTGATGCATCACTGTCACGCGACTGTGAGGTCATCACATTAGTACGCCATAATTGTGTGAAATGTCATAAACGTCTTTATCACATACCGTATAATCTATCCGTCTTAAACATGACCATGACGATTTTCGTCCCATTTCCATTGTATTTACATTGAACTGTGACGCATCACTGTCATGTGTAAAACAATATATTGATATACCGTGAAGTCATCACATTTAGATTTAGATTTAGATTTTGTAGCTATGTAACATTCAAGCTGTTGAGGATGAGAGACATTTTATTCTAAAATGTCAATTTTACCACAGTGAAAGACAATTGCTATTTAATTATTATCTCAATGTAGTTGTAAATTTTGCTTCCCTCAGTGAACAGGACAAATTTGTGTTTATAATGCCCTACAATAACGGCGACACTGAGGTCTGCAAATCGGTACTAAAATATGTCACTGATTGTGACAGAATGCGTTGGCTCCGAAACAATCCACTAACCCACCACCGCCATCATTAGTATTTATAATGTAGCTGATCAGATCGGCAACACATTTTGCTGTAGGTACATTACATCCTTATCGTCCTTTTCAATGACGGCTGGGTGAAGAGGTGTCATCGTTATCTTCCGTGTCATAAACTGTCATGGGATATTGAGATATGGCGACTGGTGATGCTGCTTCATTATTCAGTGATCCTGGCGGAGGTTTCCGGCAACAGTCAGTGACGTTTCCACTGTAACTAATGCACAGTACCTAGTAGAACATTAACTTCAACATTAACTTCAAATTTACACTTGCTATGAATGATATGTACTTTCTGCTTATATATGTGCGTGTACGTGTGCGTACTTTTATCAACTGTATATCGTATGTACTATCTATGTATGGCTATATCAATATGTATTTAGATTTTGTGCCAAAGTAGTAGATAAATTAAGGCTGCTAGAACAGAAGACTGTCAGAACAGAGGATCGCTGATCGGCGGCTAGAGAAGGGAGGTGGGTTGTCAGAACAGAGGATCGCCGATCGGCGGCTACAGGAGGGAGGTGGGTTGTCAGAACAGAGGATCGCCGATCGGCGGCTACAGGAGGGAGGTGGGTTGTCAGAACAGAGGATCGCCGTTCAGTGGCTACAGGAGGGTTGTGGGCTGTCAGAACAGAGGCGTGATAACGTTGCAGCAGCTCGTCCGAACACCCATTTAGAGACACATCCTCAGTGATATACCGATTACCTGTGATCAAACCACACATTACATGGTCCGAATACCCATTTAGAGACACACATTCCACATGGTATACCGATCACCTGTGATCAACCACACATTACAGGGTCTAATCTTCCAGAGAAGAATCTGATCAACGCTGTGTACCATGGGTTACCCCGAAGAACTATGGAGTTATATGCATGGTGTAGGCTGTGCGGCACGGCAGGAAAAGGTGGAAAGATCATTACATGACCTGGGCGACTATGCAGATAGATCACTTGAGTCCTGGAGAGCTTCACCTGACCTAATAATCCCAACATTAGTAGACGAGTTACTCGGCCGAAATCCACCAAATATACAGGAGCTAAGAAGCTATCCACAGACCGAAATGACATTAACGGAATTATGGAGGTATTTACATGGCCTGGGCAGTCGGTCTACAGCGACGCTATCGAGTTAGAACAAGTACACCTCGACGAGGCTGCTCAGACAAACACGTAGTCACGACCAGTGTCACACCAGCATGAGGGGATTATCCACAGGCCCTTCCAGCTGCATTGGCAACAATCACTTGGCAGAACGCTAAAGTGCCTACTACCTACACCATGACAGACTCTGGCATGTTCACAGGTGACACAGAGGATCTGGTGCCGCATCGGCTGCAGACAACCACTCCCAGACCTTTCTACACCATAGAAGTGGCAGACAGACTCAATTTCCTCAAGTGGGTGGAATCGGTCATACATTTTTTTCCACAGATGGTCACGGAAGGGATTTTACTGAGGCTCATCTCGGAAGTGGACCCACTTGGCTGTATGTGAGTCAGCCGCCACAGGTATGCACGGTAGTATAAACAACATCCTATACATGGAGGGTTAAACCGAACAAGGTGAACCCCTCGAGAAATGGCTGTGTCAGATCGAGCCCTGTGCCGGCCTCGATGCTGATCTTCATGCCTTCAGGGGCAGGTCTCATCAGCAGATCATACAGGTGATGGCACGAATTTAAGAACTGGGTATACCATGGCTAAATCGGAGTGGCGAAAGCAGCCTGAACTATATCCCATCCTGGCAGCTGAGGAGGGAGGTACAGTCCATGCTGGCGACTCCAGCAGATTGACATCATCAGACAGAATCTCGTCCACCAGACAGAAAAGTACCGCAGAACACACAGGTGATATAAAACAGCCGCCAACAGTCTAGCATGCGCAGCCACAGCTGCGGGTGTGATTGGAGCCAGTGCTGCTGTGGCCGCCGTTTCCACCCTCGCTACAGGAGTGGGTGCTATCATCGCTATCCCGCTGGGTGGTGTGACCCTTGCCCCTTCCCCTCCTGGCCACCCGCTTGGCGGTTGGACAGCATCAGATCACCAGGAAGCTGAAGAATCATGTTAAGTATGTAACATTGGCACAGAGCAGCCTACGGGCTATCGACGAGTCTGTCAGCAAAGTTCTCGAGGATGGGCAGGTCAGTGATGAAGAGTATCACCATATATTGAAGCTCCAAACCCTGTACCACACAGAGAACCCCAAAGTGCACCAGCAATACCTCAAAGGCTCCAGCGGGAAGATGGACATGGAGGAGTTAAAAATGAGATGCTGCGGCAGGGCTGCATCGAAGATCTCTATGGTGCCAAATAGTATGTTGCCTCCGCAGCTGGAACAGCAGCTTTAAGATGACTACTATAGATGGCATTCCCGATGAACCTTAAGACAATCGACCAGAGCCAATCGCCCCTCCTGGGCACACTCTGGACCCACTGGAGAGCTGGACTACGTGGTCTCCTGGATGACATATCGGACCTACCACCTATTTCGACCACAGTCGACAGGCGGTCCCGCATCAGCTTCTCCATCAATCCATGACCGCTGACCAACCTTGCAATCACCATCAAGGATACGAAGAAAGCTCATACCTGGATGGCAGGCCCGAATTTCTCGTTCTGAAACCAGCAGCTGAGCTTTGCCATGTGGTGTGCCACAGCCGGATGTGGCATCGGCGCGGGTTTGCTGCACTCCTATTCTGGTACCGCTGAAGTTGTGCTCATTGCCAGCTGTCTCAGATTCCATGTGTACTACATGGTGAGACGAATCCTCCATGAGCTGGGCACAAGCCTGCCTGATACGAATGATTTCACCCCACAGCCCGCGGGAACTGCTAGCTATAGCCTCTCAGCAGCCAGTAGACTCCAACGAGAGTTCAACGCCCACTCAGACTATCGGTGGCATGGTGGTGACAACAAGGGCCTGGAAATTATGCATGGTGACCCGATACGAGACTACTCAGGCTTCCCCTGTCAGACACCATGGAAATCGACCGTTGGAAGACAGCGACATTCTCATTCGATCCCAATTCAGAGCGTCGAGTGAGGGTGCAGAATATGCACATAACCAGCATCAGGCAAGACAACCCAGATGCCTGGCAATACTTTATCCCACACACAACCTCTGGGCTTACACCAGCGGAGATCGTTTGAATCAACGAGTCCTTAGAAGCATTATGTTATTGTCTTCTGATGGCCCAGACCAAGCTGCGCCACTCTACGGACAGGGTGAGTGGCAACGATTTGCATGCTATGTTCAGAAGTCTCGTCGAAGACATGATCATCATTGCAGACCCTAGCAGCCTCATTGCCAAATTCTAGCAGGTATTACAGAAGGCCCACCACCAGCTGGACTTTGCCATATCTCCACACTTGCGGCTTATTCCGAGCAACCTGATCGTGAATATCGAGGACCTGGTGGTCAGGTGTTATAACAACATGATAGTCGAGGGAATTCCCCTGGTGTCCACTTTTGGTTTAACACTGATATCAACTCAGGAGCGCATGTTGTACCGACGCCCATGACACCTAGGTCCCCGTGGTCTCCTACGAAGGCCAGTGCTACCATCATTCCGACTGTCATTCTGACACACAGAGTGCTGGACGACAAATGGCAACCCATGCTGACACCCACTACCCCACCCAGCAGTGCTAGCAGAACGATAGTCCTACGGGTGGTGTCAGGTCTGGCTATTGCTGTGCTTGTCACTAGTCTTCTCTGCCGCAAGTAGATCCAGTTCTTGGAGCAATAGATCATCCTGAGTCTTCCGGCGCTGAAGTCGTTGCAACTGAGATTGCCTGAACTAGCTTGGCCTGCCCGCCAGCCCCCAAACACACTGTCAGCATACACACCCAAGGACTGCATGGTTCGGTGGTACAGCCTTTTTCCAGCTTGTAGTAGCGCAGGGCCCTATTCAACTCAGAGTCGGGGGATGCCATGGATGCCTGCAACTGCTGGAATACGTCCGGCAGATACTCCCGATCTTTGTAGAATCCCTTAGTATGCAGGAGCTGCTCTGCGATACTGCAGCCCATAATGAGGTATTCGACGATGAAGATCTTCCCCTTACCAAACCCTAGATAGCGCTTCATGGCTGTCAACTCTTCGGTTACCTCAGCGTTAGAGAGCTGGGCGAGCTCATCTGGTGACTTCTTGTAGCCCTGCAATTCGGTGCAGAAAACGTCATAGTACCTGAGGCATAGGTCCATGGTTTAAGCGGCTATGTATAGTGCAATGGATATTCCTGAATACCAATCTAAGCATCTGACAGATGCAGACTGGTCAGATCTGCTTAATGCTCTCGAGGTAGTATGTACATGTTTAACTGCATTGTATACTCAGGGCTTAAACAATGATGTCAATGGTACAGATTGTAATGCAACTCCCGGAGAGCCAGGCGAGTCTCCAGAAGGTGGAGAAGCTGCTCAAAAGCAAGACCCAGAAGCTACTGACACAGGCTAAGCCCCTGGCCATTCATGTCGCCAGTAATGTGGTGGCGAATGTGGCCGTGGTAAAGATGCTGGGTGGTAATGAGGTTATTCCTGCTGCTGGAGGCTGTCCTTTCTACAGTGGTGAGTACGGCTGTCGACCACTGTCTAGGAATAACACATCTTATTCCAAAGATCACCATTGGTGGCACCTCCTATACTGTTGCTGCCAAGATTATGGGCAAATGCATCTCTCTAATGGAAGCCGCGGTTCTAGGGCTAATGACGAGTTCTATGGCTGAGATCATCGTGGCCTATGTCTAGCTTTAAGACGGATATATGTAATGAAAGCCTGGCAGGTCCATAACACAACCATAGCCTATGAGGCATGGAGGGCTATGCCGGAGTCGGTAGCGCATAGTTGATCACACGGACTGAGGATTTTCAATTCCCGGAAATGGGGGTTAGTCCACAAGGCATGCCCCTGCGCAGAGGGCCAGCATCCTGCGCATTGTTACCTATTTCCTTGGCCCACTGTTTCACTAGGGATATGACTGACTAGGTGCCCATCTGTTTCCGCGCTTCCCGCTGGTTACGACTAGGTGCCCATCTGTTTCCGTGGTTCCCGCTGGATACAACTAGGTTCAAGCCACTATATATACCCAACAATATCTCTATCACTTACAGACCTAGAAAGCAAGGCGATTGGGGAGCTGGCCCACTTAGGTGGACTTCGATGAGAAGGGTCAACCATGGGAAATCCGTGGTACCATACCAGTCAGAGATCTCATCGGAAATGTACAATCTATAGGAGCCTCAGCCCTTAACAGTGCCACCGCTGCATACAAAGGCATGGCACTAGATACAAGGCAGCAGTGCCTCTTACGAATAAGTCCACAGGTCAGGTGGCTTCCGGGTTCCAGAGTATCTGTGACGAACCGCAAAATCCCTCCAGCTGCCAGAGTTGCTGCAAGTGCATGAGGGTAAGGAGTTTAGAGGTGAAACTGCGGCCCTCATGCGCAAACATTGTGTGGCAATTAGGCGAGGCAAGGTGGGACATCACTGTGCACAGGCTATCGTCGAGTGATGGAACCGGACACTGGCAAAGAGGCTGTTCCCACATCAGTATGCTCAGGTGATGGCTGTCCCAGCGGCTGGGCATTCCAGGGTATGGGTCAGAGGGTTGCCTGTTGTGGTGGAGAGATCCAATTCTGACGTTACTAGGCTGATAGGACAGAAGCCAGTCAATGCCATTCAGCGATCCTCTGTGGCCCAACCTCGATGCTCTGTTCAAGAGCTGTGCTCGGTGGACAGACTTCCATCTCCACCCCGGAGAGTAGACATCCTCCACTGACTGTCGTTGAATATGTCACATGATGCTCATACCAGCAGCTCTTCAATGAAAGCATCCAGTGAGTGATTGGATCCTTGTAACCATACGCCGGGGTGTGAATACCATCAGGAGAGATCCATCACTTTGTGTCTAAGGGGTTGAGGCTTGTTTTGGTCTGGTGGACCCTGTAGAGGTAGTGACCCTCACTTCGCAGCATGTGAGAGACCTTTCGCTTGAAGAGGCATTCCTTGTACTGCTCATGGCGAATTTGTCTAACCACAGCCCTGCGCACACCCTTTGGCTTCTTGACTTCCTGCTGATCCGACCGCTTGATGGAGTACATCTTCAGGCGCAGGCCAACAAACTCCTAGATTGGCACCCCAGCACACTCATCCTTCATCTTGCCCATGACCTTCTTAATGGCAGTACTGTGTAGTGGGTGTGTTACTGGGTAGTCGCTTGTACCATAGAGGTCACTCCTCGCAGCCATATCAGCATAAACATTCTCAGTCTGGATCTCCAACAGGAAGCTATCTGTGTCAGTGTACATGAGCACACAGTTGGCACCATATAGACGCTTCAGCTGGTTGTAGTAGAAGTCATACATGAGGTGCTTCGAGAGGTCCAGGATGGACATTCCCACACAGACAGGGCGGTTCAGCAGCAGGCTCGTCTTGTACATGTGGAGAGCAGCTAGATCATCATCAAACACCTTCGCCCGGGAGAAGTTGGGCTTGGCTATTAGGCGACGCAGCTTGTCCTCCTCGGATGACCACACTAGCTTAACATCCACTCGCTTGAGCAAGTTCTCCATGGTCTTACCGAAGACAGCGTTATTCATCAGCTTGTAGAGATCCTTCTCAAAGTCGCTGTTGGCCTTCTTACAAAGCTCTGTGTTGAGTCGGATGTAAGGCTGCATCCACAGCAACTGATTGAAGTGTAGAACCCTGTGGACCTTCTTCAACCCAGGCTGAGGTAGAGCTTCAGGTTGCGGTAGTGGAGAATGTACTGTCCATTGTCTCTCAGTTTAGGCACCAGTTTTTCTGCTGCCGTCTCCGCTATCGACTCGCCCAATGCACACTGATACTCTGCGAGCCACTCTCCCATCACCTTCATCCATTCAGGTGCCAGTGGGTAGGCATTGTGCATGTCATGCAGCTCTTATGGGTAGTCAACGTCAACCTCTAGGATGCAGCCCTTTTCATCACCATCGGGATGTTGTGTAATCTCTTTGACATAAACGTCCTCCACCCACTCAAACACCTCCACCCCCACCCCCAGGCAGTAGCTGTTGGCTCATTGCCCAGCCATAGAGATTGTTAGTGTCAAAATACATGATGTCGCGTGTTGGCTGTTGTGGGTTATAGCCAGCTATGTATGGGTTGTTTGCCTTAGCATAGCGTTTGCTGACCATTGATACACCACCCTTGAGTCCTTTCTCTATAAAGTGATACATGTCGTAGTCAGTGAGGAGCTCCAGCTCCACACCTGTCTTCCTTACAAGTGCATCCCAGCTCAACCCCAGACTCGTGTAATAGTGTGCTGGGTCAAGACGATACTGCTGGAGGCATGTGATGCGGAAGTTCTCAAAGACATCTGTAAGGAGCAGAGTGTCAGACCGCAGATAGAGGTCATGATAGTCTCCCATGGTCTGGCAGCCGAACTGGGCCCAGACAGTCTGTGCATGTTGCAGTCGCTGTCAGATATTCCCTCGCCAGAGAGGTTACTGTAGAAAGCAGCTTGAGGTGGGAGAGGCCTCATTGAAACGGTGCCACCAATCCATGTGCTCAAGGGGGTATACACCCTTGCGGAGCAGGTGCTCATGCTTGGCAGTGCTAGGTTCATACTGTTTTGTAAGTGGGAACGTTGTGGAACTCGCTACCAGCTTGGCGAGTGATGCTGGGAGGAACTGGGCCGAGTCGATGAACCGCAGCTGATGGAGGCTGAAGGAGATGCACTTCTCCATATTGTTGGGGATGCAGTTGATCTGTCCCTCTGTTTGGGAGATAGCCTGCATGATGAGGTGAGAATCATACCCACGCAGGTTATGGAACATGACCGGGATGGTGGTGGTCTTAGGATTGAGGCGCAGCTTTAGATTACACACAGTGTGTCCTGCTCCACGGTAGAGAGCAGTGATGTGGCAGTGATCTCTGATAATGTACCCATCTAATGGTCTGTCGCACACATGGCAACTGACCGCAGTTTTATGAGCTCGCCATTCCTCTCTAGTCATCTCCATCAGCCTAGGGCAGGCGAGCACGGCCATTCTCTTCTTCTCTTCCCATACCAGTCGATCCAGGCAGTGCTTAGCTGCATCTTCTCCTTGATACAGCACTGGCGGTTCACTGACACCATCACAGCAGACCACAATGTATGAGAACCCACAGATCTCATGGTGTTGTGTTTTCAGTGTGCTGCTCTGAGCCGGATTCGCCTCTGGCCCCTCAATCTTAGTTGTTAGGGCTTCAAAGTCGGCATAGATGATGAATGACACCTTGAGTTGCTTGTGGTGGTTGGTGAACTGTAGCATCTTCCTGTCCTCTGTAGGCATTCTTATGTGCATTGGTCTGTCACTGATGCCGCAGCACTCCAGTTGTGCTTGATCAACAGGTCTTCCCCAGAATAACAGTGGAGATACTGCTCGCAGAAGTGCTTTCTCACTTTATACCGACTCATAAAGCAGACGATTCAGGTCCTTAATCCAGGTATAGTGTTGCTTGCCGCCCTTCTCGATAAGCACCATATTTGTCCTTGGAATGATGGGATCAGCCTCACTCAGATGCAGTGGGTAGACACCCTTGTCATGCCCCAATACATTAATGGCCAGGCCATTCTGCCACTCAACACGCTTTGGTGGAGAGGGGTTGGAGAGTTTACACCGTTGAAGTCAATAGTGTCCCAGTGTCCCACATACTTCGATTTCTGCTAGGGATTACTGTCTGCAGGATAAGCAGCAGCCAAGAGAGACCAGGGAAGACAGTGGTCATCATCTTTGTTCTGGACATTAACCACAGCAAGTTTTCGCTTACTCGAAGCAGGGAGATCGATGTAGGACCCACCATGTAGTGGTTGATATCTGAGGTACAATGCATGAACCTGGTCGACTGCCCAGCCAGACTCCTCGCGAGTGTCGTTCTCAAGGCCTTGCGGCGCCTTGGCTTTGGCCTCCTTCACAGCCTCGCTAATATCACTTGCCTTCAGGATGGCATGCTGCCATAGCAGGAGATTTGTGGTGACCTCTGTCCCATCATTCTTCTCCTTGTAGAGGGTGATCTTGAGAGCAAGGCAGAACTTCACCCCCTTCAAATCGCGGACCTCTTCCACCAACTTCCTCTCGATCGTGTCCAGGTTTTTATCCAGGAAAGCTGTTGGATTTTTTTCCCATGTCCAGGAAGTTCCCATCCCCACAGATAGTTCTGGATTGCATGTGGGACCTTCACAAATCCTGGGGGTATGCCCCTCATTTTCTGGATTATAACATTTATAAGAAACTTGTCGATCTCCTCATCTGTGAACTTAGGTGGGGTTTCTAGCTCTGGGTGGGGGATTTCTCGGAAAGGAGAGCTGGGGTTGGCAACTTGGGAGTGGTTGGTAGCTTCCTGTATGGAGCTGGGGTTGGCTTCTTGGGAGTGGTTGTTAGCTGGCTGTGTGAGGCTGGGGTTGGCTTCTCAGGATGGAGAGCTGCCAGGTTCTCGGCATAAGTGGTACAGCTAATAAGCCCCTGCTGCAACAATCTCGCCAAATTTTTAAGTACTTCATCAATGTCCATAGCAGAAGTGTGTACCTATCCAGTTGCGTTTCTCTAATATGGGGATTTTGATGGTATCACATGCTTTTGGGGGGGGGGCGGTCTGTGGGGAGGGGGGCAGCCTGGGGTGGGGGTGGGGCAGACAGACAGGCAGACAGACAGACAGACAGACAGACAGACAAACCACTGATGGACTGTTCGCAAAACAAGTTGTCCAGCGTGCTCTACTATCTGGCAATACTGTTTACATTTTGCTTCAGCCTATTAAATATATAGCAAGATTTGAACAGGCGATTTTAAAAGTGTAATTTGACATATAAACGAATAATGCATTAGCTACCTAGGCCATACATGCATTAACAAAAATAACCTAGATTTAGCTGATAACCTGTTATGCGTTATCTAAGATATGAAATTAATATCCTGTTAGGAAAAAATCTGTACACTGTTGTAATACCCTTGTCTAGGTCTATATCTTTTGTAACAGTATTGTCATTTGTAGGTGCTTTATGAGGATAGTATTAATTCGGTAAGAACTGTAGTGTGTAATTTATGTGATTGGGAGTAATATTTCACGAATTCGCACCAGTTTCACAGAGCAGAGGGAAAATATGCCTATAGATTGCCATCAGTAATGCCAGTAAGCATACGTATATATATATATTATAGACTGCTGTAGACTGTTGTCAATAATTTCAAAATGTAGTCATCAGTGCGTTATCAGTCGATTGATCTGTTTGCTATTATTGCACAACAATTCATAAAAGATAAATGTCATTATTTGTGGGCTAGTTATCGGTTCCCCATTGGCTCAATTCATAGCAGCACCAAAATTAACCATGGTTCCAATCTCTCAAAAGACCTCAGCTAGATGGTACCTCAGTTTCGAACAAAAAAGAGGGTATGCACTAGTGTAGGGGTACAATAACAGAAATAGGAGCAACGGAAACCACATAAAAAACCCTGCAGGAAAAAAGAGGAGAGAGAGAGAGAGGCCAGCCAGCTGGCGATAATGCAGGGGTTCTCCCGGACAGTGGGGGTACAGGAGTTTTATAGTTTTTTAGGTCTTTTTAGTTTTTTTAGTTTTCTTTGCTACAACGTTATCACGCCTCTGTTCTGTATGTAATGTTTGGTTGATCACAGGTGATCGGTATGCCACTAAGGATGTGTCTCTAAATGGGTATTTGGAGGAGCTGCTGCAACAGTAACACACCTTTGTTCTTACAGCCCACCTCCCTCCTGTAGCTGCCGATCGGCGATCCTCTGTTCTGACAGTCTTCTGTTCTAGCAGCCTTAATTTATCTACTACTTGCCAATAAATAATCTGAATCTGAATCTGCATCACTGTCATGCACTAAGTAATCTATTGATATACTGTGAGGTCATCACATCAGTACGTCATAATGTGTGAAATGTGAATATATAATTGACCCTTACTTCACTAATCCTGTAATGTAAAAAGCAATTGATCTAGCTGAAGACGTCTGGTCTCGCAATCCCCTCCCTTTGTGAACCACATTTGTGTTGCCACGGCCTGATGGCCGCACCAGACAGGCCCGAGAGTATGATCTTTAACCTCCATGTACAAGTATCATGTTACAAACGATATAATGTCTAACTTCCCCAAAACTGTCAATATTGTCTTACCCATTATCATGTCTAAGTCACTCGTCTTCACTCTCTGTTCTTCTTAATTTTTTATTTCTTACCTTCTCTCCCTGCTAATCTTACTGCAACTAGAGTTATGTCTGCTTTTCACACATTCATGTTCGCCCTGTACGGTTATCTAAATAGTAGCCTAATGACATTTATTATAGATAAGGGGTAATAACTTAACTAGCTACCATGCGGCTATTGGGCTATTTAAAAGGTACTCATCTACATCCAAGACAATAAGAAAGGCATCTCATGTTTTTAATAAAGCCTTAATCTGGCTATTCATTACGCATATGGAAAGTCTGTTATCTCTTCTCGCCTACTCCCAGACGAGTAGAGCCAACAAAATAATAATTGTTAGGCTTTTTTTGCTTGCAGGAGATGTTGAACGAAATCCCCAGTCCACAAAACAGCGAACTTTCTATTGTCCACATAAACGTAAATGGCTTGAAGGCCAAAATACATCTGGTTGAGGCTAATCTGTCTCACTTTGATGTAGTCGCTATTACAGAAAGCCACCTCACACCAATTATTGGCAACAATTTACTATCTGGTTTTCAACACCCGTATCGCAGGGACCGCCAACAGGAATGGGGAGGTGTCTGTATTTATACATATGACAATATTGCCTCTTCTCGTCGTCTTGAACTTGAAAGTCCACATATTGAAATGGTTTGGCTTGAAATTCATGACCGTCCATCTGTTCTGCTGTGAGTCATTTACCGCCTGCCTAACTTGGATGTCGGTAAATGGCAAATTATATCCGATAATCTAGATCACGCTTGTGTCCTAAATCCTAATAAAAATATTGTTATAGTTGGAGATCTTAATGATGACCTACTAGATACATCCAAGCATCATCTAAACGACATAATAAACACACTAGGTCTCTACCAGTTAATAAAGGAACAGACACGCCCACTCACTAATACATTACCAGATCCGATCATTATAAACAACTCCCGAATAGTCCAGAACAGTGGTATTCTTGCACCCTTCTGTAGCGATCACACACCAACTTACATAACCTTAACATCTAAAATTCCCAAGTGCAAACCTTACAAACGGAATATATGGGATTACAGTAAAGCGGACTGGACCACATTTACTAACCACCTGGTAAACTCATGTTGGAGAAATATTTGTAAGGACAGCAATGTCGATAGCTGGTGTCAGACCATTACAAACAATATTTTTAATGCTGCCATGGCTACCATACCTAATAAAACTGTAACTATAAATCATAATGATAAACCATGGATGTCCAACAAAATTAGACACACAATGAGGCTCAGGGAGAAACCTTTTAAAAGTCAAGACAAACTAAGGAAAATAATGATGTAGGAAAATTTAAGAAACAAAGAAACTACGTCGATACCTTAGTTAAAACAGCTAAAGAAGAATACAAAACAAAATTAGTAGAGAAAATTAACACCGAAAATATGGGCTCTAAAGAGTGGTGGAAGGTGAGTAAATCCTTTCTATACTACACCACTTCTAACTTTGAGGACATACCTCCACTAAAACGCAATGATTTATCATTTGCTTATGACCCTCTTGAAAAAGCTGATCTTCTCAACACCTACTTTGTTAGTATATAAAAAATTAATGATTCTGGAATGCAGTTACCTCCCCTGTCTGTGCACACCGCGAGCACACTAAGCACGATACAAATAACTATTACATACATTCTTAATATCCTTTCTAATCTGAATACATCAAAATCAGTTGGCCCTGATAAATTAAGTCCCAAAGTTTTAAAAGCGGGAAGCGCCATTCTAGCGCCAATTTTAATGCAGTTTTTTTTAACTATCCCATTAACAACTCCCAGTTTCGTTCAACATGGAAAACTGCAAATGTCACTCCAATCTTTAAGAAAGGGAATGCTTATGCTCAAACTAGCGCCCCATCTCCCTCCTAAGTTGTTTGAGTAAAGTGATGGAGCGAACTGTTTTTAAACATATATAATTATATTAGAGACTATATTACACCCTACCAACCTGGATTTCTCCCTGGCCACTCAACAGTAAATCAGTTACTAGACATTTACACAGCAATTGTCCAAGCACTCGATGACCAGAAAGAAGTTATGTTCTTGTTTTTCGATATAGCTAAAGCGTTTGACCGCGTGTGGCACGGTGGTCTTTTCCAAAAACTGAGGCAATTCGGTATATCAGGCAGCCGTCTCGCCTGGTTTGAAGACTATCTCACTTTAAGAAACCAACGAGTAGTCTTAAATGCCAGTGACTCAATTTTGCACCCACTACATGCTGGTGTACCTCGGGGTTCAGTTCTTGGTCCGTTATTATTTCTTATTTTCATCAATGATCTGCCAAATAATATCTTAAATAACATTAGATTATTTGCAGACGATACTTGCCTCTATGTGATGTCGGATAATCTAGAGGCCCATATTCCAATGGTGAATCATGACCTGACAATGATGTCTCAATGGGCCAATACATGGCTTTTAGAAGTTAATGCCATCTAAAACGACCTCCTTATTTATCTCCCTACGTCATAATCCTACATGTTTTCAGAGAGACTTCAAAGACTCTGAAACTTATCCATCAAAGCACCACACGCACCTCGGCGTTACTCTTAATAGTAAAGGTCATTTGATAGAACGTGTAGAAGCAATGATGACAAAGGCCCAACATATGGTATCTCTGCTCAAGGGTTTGAAACATATACTTGATAGAGATTGCCTGGAAAATATGTACAAGAGCTTTATCAGACCGTTACTAGAATACGCAAGCGCCGTCTGGGATAATCTCCCACAAAATCTTATTACAAGACTGGAAAATGTCCAGAAGGAGATCCTAAGATCTATAAGTGGACTCACTTGCAGTGCCAGCACGGAAGATTTATACGCTGAAATGGGTATGGTAACACTTTCATGCAGACGCAAAACCCAAAAGTTAGTAATGCTCTACAAAATTATAAACGGCGCAACAAGTGAGACATTGTCTAGTTATCTTTTGCCATTTTCACAAAGGACAAACCCTTATAATATCCGCCAACTCAACACCTATACACCGCCCAGATGTCGCACTGAGCTCTATCACCGTTCTTTCTTTCCGGCTACGATTAGAGATTGGAATAGTCTTCCGGATCCTGTCAAAACGTCCCATACAATACAAGAATTTAAAAATAAATTGAACGCAATGTCTCAAAACGACCCCACCTAGGTGGTACTATGCAGGTCAACGACATAGCATATTCCAGGCTCCGAAACAATTGTAGTGGCTTAAACAGATACCTCCATGACAACTTCTTGTTAGACTCACCTAGATGCTCGTGTGGGCACCCGGATCAGACAATTGAGCACTATATCTTCCCCTGCCCACTATACAATAATCAAAGAAGAATATTGTATACTAATTAAGCCTAAACAATATTCCCATTAACCCATTGACTGCTAAAGTTTTGCTATATGGCAATGACAATCTCAATACAGACACGAACATTATAGTATCCACACCATTTTGCCAATACATTGCTGATACTGGCCGTTTTAATTGATATTCATTCTCCCATAATCGTCCACCTAAAATTGTACCTTTACCCACCGCACGCTACCCAGCACCACGCGATGCGAGCAGGAATGTGTGAAAATCAGCCCAAATTCTACTCTACTCTACTTTCTTTTACTAGCGTGTCTTTTCTTTCCAATAATCTGATTTCTACACTTCTACTTCTACCATTCTGTCTTTATTAGTTAAACTTATTATTAAATTATTTAGTCTATCCTGATCTTATGTACCCGCCACTTGATTAATTAAATTACTGTATATCATTACAAGTGGAAGACACACTAATAAGATGTATCTTACTGTGCTACCACTTTAATCGAAAAATAAAATTGTTTAAACCAAATAAAATTTCATTGAATATATTAATCTGACACGTTATTCGACATGTAATAGGTTTAATAACAAAAACACATTATTTTGGAGACTATACACCCGGTGAGAAACTTTGAAATGCGGCTTTTGAGAGGGTCATGCGCGATCTAGCAAGTATACTAAATCTATGGTTTGACTCCAGTGGACGCACTGCTATGCATGCGCAGCCAGTAGTTAAGATGCATAGTGTTAATACTAGACCTAGACATGGAGAGTAGACGATAAAAGTAACTCCGGAACCGAAACCACAGCTCGCTTAGTACAGATTACATTCGTGGAGCCTGGAATGTCAGGAAGCCAGGTGCGAATGAATGGTGTAAATTAAGCTAACGCACGCTGAGTTACACCTGAAAAATCACCCTAATTAATCATGCCACCTGATTATGGAGCTTATGCTGACTACTTCTGGCCACTGGACAACAGCGTGCCAGTCGCTAGGCCAACCAACACATGCATTCTGATAAGTAAGGGGGGCGTGGCCTACTCTCCTCGCTTAGTATTAAAGGTCCCGAGTGGACAGGCTCGTTCATGAGGAAACGATAGCCGTGGTGGTAGCATTGTCGTCTGGTAATCAGCCGTGAAGTGTTCGAATCCCGATCGACTGCGAACAGATGGCTGAAAGGCAATTGGTGGAAACATAGGCAATCACCTTCACTCCTAGTTGCCTCTCTCCATCCAGGAGAATAAATGGATAGCAGTATAAACCTGGGAGAAGTTACCAGCAATAGACTGAAATGTAAAAGAAAAGCCTAGATATGGCGTGAATGGGACCTGTGAGTTGACATTGACTCAGATCAAGGAGTCCCTGACGCTTGTCACCCCCCCCCCCCATGATCTATGATGCTCATTTGCTTTTCATGCTCGCTGGCTAGCCAAATGATATGAATGTCTGTATCAACTGAACTTGAACGCACTACACAGGCCACGCGACCACCAGAGTCTTGTGTACGGTAGGTGAGCTAAAATATCTTTATATCATCTTCTATGTAGTCAGCTGCCAGGGATCGTACTTCTGAGCAGTGTGGTGTGATCTCCATACCAACATTCCCTCTTACATAGTACACAACTCTCTCTCCATGGAGACCCCCTTTTTCAAGAAGAACTGCCCAATCAGCTCCACCCGTCTCTCTTTTTTCCTTCCATTATACATAAACTGTCCAAATCCAGTTGGGATTCTGATATCAGCTGTGCGCAGAATGTACTCATGTGACTGCCCTCTTGCAGTTCGCTCAGCTGGTATGGGTATGTCACCCATAGTTCTCCTGGCTACTAATCGGATTGTATCTGCTACATTCACCAATGAACCTAAATACACAATAAGGTCCATCATGTAAACTCTTTTCAGGTCCGTTGTTGGTTGTATTCGTCAAATTTAATGATGTGAGTGCAAATTCCATCATCTTACTTTTTGTTGTCATTCGCTGAGTGCCATCTGCTATCGTTAGAGCCGAAGTAGAAGTGTTGGTGCTAAAGGATAGTTTAATGCTTTATCCAAATCGACAGACATGTTCTCTTACATTACTTTGCTGCCAGTAATCATAGGATATTCCTCTGCACTGTTACATCTTTGGTCATTCCTCCAGCAGACTGCACCGTTGTCTTCTGCAAGCTGTCTTGAAAGCCTCTCCATGTTACACTACATTTTAGATGAAACAAGCTTGGAATTTCACAATCCTTTTCGGAATCAAGTCAGTGAAGGCAGTGAGGAGTTCCCTTCCTCGATGACGTGTTGACAAAAGGTGCTCCGTGACATCATCAGGTAATGCTTCATCTGAAACGATGTTTAATAGTTTGCTAGGGCCAATGTCCGGTAAGAATGGATTGATGAAATATGACTTGATAACCTGCATCATCCTTTTAACACGATCCTCTGGTTTCTTGATTTCTTGTCGTCTTATGCACTTCCTTGGGTTGGAAACGACTCATGTCAGACGGAGTGTAAACCTATATACTCCCTCTCCCAAACACCCCCACCACCCCACCCCACCCCGGTTTTACCGGTAGGGGACTAATAATATAGACTATATGTTTGTACGAATACAAAAAATACAGAAATTGCAGCAGGAATAATAGTAACAATAGCATAATTATAATTATGTTTGCGGTATGCTTAACTTTTCTAGTTTTGCACCTACATCGCTTCTACTCTACAAATTTAATCGTCCAAGCACTGAACTAGACACGGACATACGCACACTCTTATGCACGCACTTACACACACACGTACACAAACAGACACACAGACGGATGGGCAGACGGAAGGATAGACGGAAAGATGTCCGGATGAACGGGCAGACAATTGTATCACAAACGCATTCTCTCTTCAAGGTAACTGTACAGGCAAGTTGTTGAATATTTTGAAACTAATTTGCCCGGGCTGCTGTTGTTGCTGATGGCAGCATAGACACTGACAAATATTCATACACTTGGCCGGATCTTCAATGTTCATGACGGAGCTAGATACGTCAGTGATTTGATTGTGACGCCAGCCTCCTAGTAACTGTTTATGACAGCGGTCTATTTCAGAAAACCAATTTCTTATTTGTTATGGCGAGATGGCGCGAAATTACACACGTAATAACGCCTGTTCATGCGCGTAACTAGGCGCGGAATAACGACCTTAATAACAAGGGCGGATTTTATTGGATGCGATATTATTTCATATAAAACCTTTCAACGGGAAGTGAATTAGCTACATATGAGGAACTAGTCCTCTAGCGCAGAACCTGGCATAAGGCAGCAAAAACGGTCAACGGATGAATCCGATCTGTTGCTCAAGTTTATGACACGATACTCAATTACGTCACATGTGGGCTCACGTAACAATAATAATTGACGGAAATAGTCTGTCATGAAGCTGGAATATTCCACCAAGTGTACAAATTGTATGTCTTTGATGAATTTATTATTCAATAAACATTCTGTTGAACATTATGATATTACAGCAACTACGCCCAGTCAAATTAGTTTCAAAATATTCAACAGTTTACCTGTATCGTTACCTTGATATTGGGATTCTGAGAATCCAGGTTTTAATCGATCCTAAAGCCGGCAAAGCGTTTGGGGATCTCAGCTAAAAATGGGCGGGGCATAGCTAGAATGGTCATTTAATATCACAAATCGTGATGGCATATATCTCGTTTGGAGTCACATAAGCTAGGCCGGATTTTATTTATGGGCCAGATTACCCGTTAGGCTACCTAGGCTACTTAGACTTAAGTGCCCGTCGCGCTTTAAACAATGTAAGGGCTTTTCTATGGGCTACGTAACGCGACAAACTCGGTACCACCTACACTACAGTAATGCGGTCGACTTGATTAATGCCCATTTGCAATCCAGATTATTTTGGAAATTTACCACTGGAATGACTGGCTCTGTAACAGAGCCAGTCATTCTAGTTGTACATTTTCAAAAAATATTCTTGTCATGGCCTGACGAGAGAATGCTATTTTCGTAAATTTCACTAGTAAATTTACAAAAATTGTCTTCTCTTGTTCTGAAAGAAATTATAATTATTAGGTCTCAGATTGCATCTCAGAGCGTCTAGATTTTAAAGATTCCGTAGGAGGACCCCCTTTACCCCCTGATGAGAGGGGTCAGTCACCCTCTCGAGCTCGACCTACTTAGGGTCAATGTAGGCCCATAAACGGGAAGGAGCTATATCGCCTGAACTATTGATTCATTAAGACGTATACATTATATCTAATCAGTAATGAACTATTTACCAGACAATGTCAGGGTGTGAGAATGTGAAGAATTTCATGTTGCCCCCAGAGGCAAGTAGTTCATTTAAATAAGCTTGCGCTACTGGACTTCCAGGTTGCCGATTTCGTAAATTTATTTCTGATGTAAATATGTTCGTAACTATAAAGAATACTTGTAAGTACCACCTGAAGTCAGCAACATGAGTTCTTATGTAGGCACTAAAAGTTACCAATTCTTTTGAGTGTCTCCAGGGCTACAGTGTCCAAAAATTGTGTTGGCCTCTAGTAAATTGTGGTTGTCCAGGATCGCAGGAACGTGGAATGGTTTCGCCCGGAATGTTACATAATCCTCTGATATGCTACATAATCTCATATCAATAAACTAGACCGTCAACACCCAACCCAGTCAAGCCCACTGAACCCGCTACTGAACATCATGTTGTTACTGGGTACATACCCACAGCTTCCGATGTTCCGATGTCGTGGATACTAAATCTGTCCAGCGGAATTGGCTGTCTATAGACTACGTAGCACCCCTTTTCCTGTTGAGCGGGCTGCTTTGTCGTCGCATCCAGTACAGTCGGACGCTGTAACAGATAATGTAGATGCACATAGACCTCTCTTTTATAAGCGTTAGAAAGAACATAGCGTTAACCCATTCAACCATACATGGTAGATAAACCAAGTCTCTGAAGATTCAACTAATACTATGGTGAATGTCTAGGAATGCAGCAACAATTTCCAGCGAAATAAGTTTCAAACTTAACACTGGCTTTTTGTTGGGCTGTCCAGAGTAGGAATGAGGGAGTAGGTCATGCACGCTCGCTCGTACAGATGCACGGGCACGCACGCACGGGCACGCACACATGCACGTACATAATGATCGTCTTTTCTACATGTTTTAGCTGGGTATTTGAAAATGACTTGATGCATTCACAGAAGGGTAATAAGAGTCACTCAAATAATGTTCCTATATAATTCATGAGGTCTTTTCTACTTGCTTTGTTTGAGATTACCAGTTTTCGTGACCATGTGGTTTTCAAGTTACTTCATACCTTTCTTAGTTTTGTTTTTGTCTTGGTCATCAGGAGGATGTCTCCAAACAAGAGAAGATACATATCCACCGACTTTGTGGAATCTGAAACATGATAAACAACAGCAACACATTTCAATAATAATATACAACTTAACCTGTCTATAGCGGACACAATGTTTCTGTCTTAATCATTTAACCCTCAAATTTTTTCAAGAAAATTTCAAGTCCATTTGCAGACCATGAGAAGACTGTTTTTGAAAACTTACCACTTGGATAACTGGCTCGGTTATCGAGCTGCCAGTCATTCCAGTTGTAAACTTTCAAAAACAGTTTTCATTTGGTCTGCACATGGATATTTCTTAAGACCACTGCATAAGCCGCTTTTGGCTGATATGAGTGTTAAAGGGGTAAGACTTACTAGTCGGCCGCAACAGCTATAAACCATAACAAACGAGTTGCATACACGGATCCATGTCTACGTAATGCCCAGCCCATTGCTATGTAAACTCCGTCTACCTTATACGCATCACGTGATCGATTTAAAACTTTTAACCACGAATTTCCAGAATTATAATTTCAATCCAATATAGCTTTCCAGTTTTAACTATCAAAGCTCCACTCACACCGCGTCCGTGTTGGGATCGATCGATCTGTGAACTCCCTGACTATCAATTTCCAGAAAACTATACAGATAAGCCTAAGCTGTTGAATAGTTTGAAACTAATTTGACTGGGTACTGTTGCTGCCATCGCCAAATCAATTTAGTTTCAAAATATTCAGCAGCTTGTTTATTAAATTGTGCAGACACAATTTGTATAACAACGCTTAGTCCGTCATCGATTAAGCATTCGTGATGTACTTATCTACGTTATTTATCACGTAATGATTATGACATCACCCTACACCTTCACAAGTTATTGAATATTTTGGAACTAATTTGACTGGGCGATGTTGCTTCCTATGGGAGCAACAGCGCCCAGTCAAATTAATTCCAAAATATTCAACAGCATGTTTATTAAATAATAGACATACAATTCGTACAACGTATCGTACTATTAAGAGTTAAAAACAGGGAAAATAGAATCATTTATGACGTAATGATTATGACGTCATCCTACACGTCATGTAGCTGATTAGGACGTCTTAACTTGTAAACTGACCAAAGGACATACAATGTGCATACATTAGTGACAGATATTTTCGAGGTTCCAGACGGAGCCATATTATTTTGATAGTGACGTAAGCAAACAAGTGACGTAATTGATTATGGCGCCATGGACCTGAGCGACAGCCCGGAACCCTCCATTAATCAGTCACCTGTCTTTATGGCATATTCTGTGTCCGTTATTTATATGTTTTACAGTAGACTTCCGGTGGTATGTTTGATATAATAACATGATTGCTAGGGCATATTATTAAGCATATCATCCTAGGTTGCAGGCATGGTATGATTGTCATGTATTACCATGGCAACGTCTAGCAGGGGCGCATACAGAAAGAGCTAAATGTATTTCAGGGGATTCGATCCCCTCCTTGTATACATACTACCCGTTTACTTAGGAGTGATCGGGTGTAATTACTGCCAATTAGATTGACCCACAGAACGTCTAGTTTAACTATGTATCCCCGGATGTGTCCTTTTATGCACACCGTATGATGACAATTCCTGGATTCGCCCAAATCTAGACGTCTCATCGTTTCCACCCTGACCCCAATATACGTTACAGTGGGACAACAGCGTGACCGTGGTAACATGTGATGCCACAACACGCATACCTGTAGGCCTCTGTATGGGCACTATAAAGCACACACCGTTTCATGAAGAAATCCCCTACACAGTCAAAGATTGTCCAGTAGGAGATGACAGCCTAAGATGCACTCATTTACATACGAGATGTGGCTACTAAGAGTGGTATATATATATATATATATATATATATATATATATATATATATATATATATATATATATATATATATATATATATATGCCTATGACAGAAATAATTAGCAATATGATTTAATTACTATCACTCGTACAAAGGCTCTATCTGATGAGCCGCAATTTAAGAGCCAAGCCGGTCGTGTAGTTGATGAGTCCCAGGGTGTGTGAATAATTCATAACATAATATCAGGTAATGAACCGTTCCAGTTTTAGCTTAATGCCCCATCGATCTCTAGCTAAGCGCCAGCCACACTTCGCTCATGTTGGGAATGATCGATCCAAGAACTTCATGATTATAAATTTCTAGAAAGATATACAGGTAAGCTGTTGAATATGTTGAAATTTATTTGACTGGGTGTTGTTGCTGTCTATGGCAGGAACAGAACCCAGTCAAATTAGTTTCAAAATATTCAACATCATCTTTATTAAATAGTAAAGAAACACAATTCGTGCAATAACGCTTAATCTGTCATCAATTACGGGTCGTGACGAATGATCTACGTCATTCATGACGTCCTTGATTATGACGTCAACCTACACGTCACGTAGTTGATTATGGCGTCTTCTGATTGATGTATAAACTGGAACGGTCCATTGATCAGAAGATACACATCAGGTTGGTGGTAGCAATAGGTGGTATCAAAACAACTCTGGAATATAATGACACAGACCAACAGCCATCTCGTGTTGAAATTGAGGGCACCACTACTTGGCAAGGTCGATACAAAGCAACGTGAAAACTAAATATATGTCCGCATGTCGCGACCAGCCCCGTCACCCACGCACGCATGGGTATATTAAAGTGAGACGCACGTACAAGCTATCATATAGACGCGTATCACACATATTCTTACCAACAAGTATGAGTTGTCCTTCATGTATGAGTTGACGTTTGGGACTGGCTAGGAGGCGCTCACACGGTTGTCTTAGCAACGTACTGCGCAAAAACTGAATACAAACAAAACAATACCCTGTACATAATATCACCTTTAAAGGTACATCACATCAAAATGCTTGAAAACTAAATTGTTTGAATTGTATCCTTTTAGAGGCTCAATTTGTGTACCTCCATGAAATGAAACGAAATACATCTTAACATATGGTGATTACATTCATTACAAATGATATATATATATATAACCATACCTCCGGAATGTACGTGCGTGGATCAAGCTCGGTAATTGGCGGCCATATTAGCTGTAGTTGGATCTCTTGAACACGCTCATAATTTCTCATCCATTTCATTTTCTTTTCTAATTGTCCTGTAAAATAAATTAGAAAAGCTGGTAGATCTACGTCTCCTGGAACCGGTGGAACCAGTAGAGTAATGTATGCTGCTTGAGATGTTTCATGGCAGGTCGTAAGAGAATATGTCTGGATAAGAGATCGAATGCTGGGATATCACTCGCTCTCAATATATGTTAATCGCAGCAATGCTGTTATAAAGATTTCTGAGATACTTTGTTGTTTATCTAAGCAATAAGGTAATACTTACTGAGTGAGCTGTCTATTTCCCACCTATATGAGTTATAACGTTTGTTGTTTATCTAAGCAATAAGGTAATGCTTACTGAGTGAGCTTTCTATTTCCCACCTATATGAGCTATAAGGTTTGTTGTTTATCTAAGAGATAACGTAATGCTTACTGAGTGAGCTTTCTATTTCCCACCTATATGAGCTATAAGGTTTGTTGTTTATCTAATCAATAAGGTAATGCTTACTGAGTGAGCTTTCTATTTCCCACCTATATGAGCTATAAGGTTTGTTGTTTATCTAAGCAATAAGGTAATGCTTACTGAGTGAGCTTTCTATTTCCCACCTATATGAGTTATAACGTTTGTTGTTTATCTAAGCAATAAGATAATGCTTACTGAGTGAGCTTTCTATTTCTCACCTATATGAGCTATAACGTTTGTTGTTTATCTAAGCAATAAGATAATGCTTACTGAGTGAGCTTTCTATTTCCCACCTATATGAGCTATAACGTTTGTTGTTTATCTAAGCAATAAGGCAATGCTTACTGAGTGAGCTTTCTATTTCCCACCTATATGAGTTATAACGTTTGTTGTTTATCTAAGCAATGAGATAATGCTTACTGAGTGAGCTTTCTATTCCCCACCTATATGAGTTATAACGTTTGTTGTTTATCTAAGCAATAAGGTAATTCTTACTGAGTGAGCTTTCTATTTCCCACCTATATGAGCTATAACGTTTGTTGTTTATCTAAGCAATAAGGTAATGCTTACTGAGTGAGCTCTCTATTTCTCACCTATATGAGCTATACTGTTTGTTGTTTATCTAAGCAATAAGGTAATGCTTACTGAGTGAGCTTTCTATTTCCCACCTATATGAGCTATAACGTTTGTTGTTTATCTAAGCAATAAGATAATGCTTACTGAGTGAGCTTTCTATTCCCCACCTATATGAGCTATAAGTTTGTTGTTTATCTAAGCAATAAGATAATGCTTACTGAGTGAGCTTTCTATTCCCCACCTATATGAGCTATAAGGTGTGTTGTTTATCTAAGCGATACGGTAATGCTTACTGAGTGAGCTTTCTATTTCCCACGTATATGAGCTATAACGTTTGTTGTTTATCTAAGCAATAAGGCAATGCTTACTGAGTGAGCTTTCTATTTCCCACCTATATGAGCTATAACGTTTGTTGTTTATCTAAGCAATAAGGTAATGCTTACTTAGTGAGCTTTCTATTTCCCACCTATATGAGCTAAAACGTTTGTTGTTTATCTAAGCAATAAGGTAATGCTTACTGAGTGAGCTTTCTATTTCCCACCTATATGAGCTATAACGTTTGTTGTTTATCTAAGCAATAAGATAATGCTTACTGAGTGAGCTTTCTATTCCCCACCTATATGAGCTATAAGGTTTGTTGTTTATCTAAGCGATACGGTAATGCTTACTGAGTGAGCTTTCTATTTCCCACGTATATGAGCTATACTGTTTGTTGTTTATCTAAGCAATAAGGTAATGCTTACTGAGTGAGCTTTCTATTTCCCACCTATATGAGCTATAACGTTTGTTGTTTATCTAAGCAATAAGGCAATGCTTACTGAGTGAGCTTTCTATTTCCCACCTATATGAGCTATAACGTTTGTTGTTTATCTAAGCAATAAGGTAATGCTTACTGAGTGAGCTTTCTATTTCCCACCTATATGAGCTATAACGTTTGTTGTTTATCTAAGCAATAAGGTAATGCTTACTGAGTGAGCTTTCTATTTCCCACATATATGAGCTATAAGGTTTGTTGTTTATCTAAGCAATAAGGTAATGCTTACTGAGTGAGCTTTCTATTTCCCACCTATATGAGCTATAACGTTTGTTGTTTATCTAAGCAATAAGGCAATGCTTACTGAGTGAGCTTTCTATTTCCCACCTATATGAGCTATAACGTTTGTTGTTTATCTAAGCAATAAGGTAATGCTTACTGAGTGAGCTTTCTATTTCCCACCTATATGAGCTGTAACGTTTGTTGTTTATCTAAGCAATAAGGTAATGCTTACTGAGTGAGCTTTCTATTTCCCACCTATATGAGCTATAACGTTTGTTGTTTATCTAAGCAATAAGGCAATGCTTACTGAGTGAGCTTTCTATTTCTCACCTATATGAGCTATGTTTGTTGTTTATCTAAGCAATACGGCAATACTTACTGAGTGAGCTTTCTATTTCCCACCTATATGAGCTATAACGTTTGTTGTTTATCTAAGCAATAAGGTAATGCTTACTGAGTGAGCTCTCTATTTCCCACCTATATGAGCCATAACGTTTGTTGTTTATCTAAGCGATAACGTAATGCTTACTGAGTGAGCCTTCTATTTCCTGCATGGATTCTGCGAGCATGTCCCGTTCTTCAGTGTCACTGGTATATTTATGTATGTTTCCTAGCAACAGTGGAATCTTTGTGCAATGTTGCATTGGCGCCGCTAGTAGATCTGTCAACTGCAGACGGTTACACCTGGCATCCTGCTCACACCACTGACAATAATAATAATAATAATAATAATAATAATAATAATAATAATAATAATAATAATGATGATGATGATGATGATGATGATGATGATGATGATATGTCTACCTTCCAAAGTTATAGCCGAAGATGTGTATTCGGGCGCATATGCACTTAGTGACCCAGTGACCTAGAAAGTAACTCTAGGCAACCATAAACTGAATGAAAGTTCAAAATTTGACGATTCTACCTTCATTTACTTGGGCAATATGCTGTAGATAAACGGACAGCCATCATATCAGACAGACAGCACCAACCACAATGCTCAGATCGGTCTATGTTAGCTATAGCTTCCAGTCAAATTAGTTTCAAAATAGTCAACATAATCTTTATTAAATGTTTATTAAATTGTAAATTCCTCAAAGACTTATAATTCGCATAACTTAATGAACGGCTTTTCGATGTTTGTGATGGAGCTCCACTCTGCATTAACCCACAACACATAAAAGGCTGAACTCAATAACGCACTTATCATCTATTAAATGCCCCGATGACTAATCTGAAACTACTTTGTCTGGAAGCTGCTTCTTGTCAAATCAGTTTCAAAGTAGTCAACCGTTTACCTGTGTAGTTACTTTGGAATTGACCGTCTGGGAGTTCAGGTTTCAAGGAGTTAAGCCACCCACAGCACCCACATCATCGATGCTGTGACATGGACACTCATTCTAAATCATCGCAGCAGTTTTACCGACCCGCTGGCATCACCCCATCTTATATCTGCAGTCGGCAGCCATTAGTATTTATCAACATAACCCAAGCCATAGCCTTTATCTCAAAAGCTGAAGGTGACATCCCAAGTCTAAACAGGTGCTTGATTAGACTATCTGTCACCATTAAGAAGTAAATCTCGAGACAGTGCTGACCTTGAACAATATGTTATCTTATTGGTCCAGGGACAAGTCAGTGGCCATGTTTAGGCAAGAGACCTTCAGTAGAACTGATTTTATCAAACGGAGTACAATCTCAGTCATTAGGTAATTGCAACCTTGACGTTTGTCCAATTATCCAAAAAATAAATATGCTACCTGTCATTATATACATAAGCAAGGTGAGTGAAAACTCTAGCCATTATCCGGAAATCAACGTTGACGTTTGAAATCCTGCCCACAATATTTCGTAAGGACCACATACATCTATAGATCTACAATGTACACTTTCCGATTCTATGTTCTCACCAGTCATGCCATATGCCTCTGAAATCTGGGTGTTTGAGAAACGGATTTATTAGAGAGTAGTCAGGTAAGGTTTTTTATTATCTTACAAATGAAGAAAAGTACACCCAACGTAATCATTTACACAGAGTTAGGAAAATACCAATTAGATATAGCTACGTGATGTAATACGATTGGCTTCTTGGCGGACATTGTAAATGGAGGATATGGGCAGTTATCCTCTATTCTTTATTATACGTGTTTATATTACAGCGAAGAGCAAAATATAAAATGTAGATGGATAGAAGAAATAAAAGCAATACTTAACTCAATAGGGTCCAATAATATATACTCAGCAGATAAAGACTTTTTTACAAAACCAATTCAAAGAAAAATGTATAGAAGAGATCAGCGAGTCAAGCCGACTGTCTTTTATAAGGAGATTGATTTCATATTCGAACAGTAATTTACAATTTTGCCCTACCGGGATGCAATTCACACTTTGTCATTTTCGAACCTGAATCGCAAATTAACGATTGAAACTGGGAGGTGGGTGGGAATTGAAAGAAGTGAACGTTTATCGAAAAATTGCAACTATCTAGACGACGAATTGTACTTCTTTTTTTTTTAACACAGATTTTATTGTATATATTACAATGGGATTGGGCACAAGTTGTTCGAAACTTAGAAAAGCCCTCTCCCTACAGTAAAAATTTATAGGCGGCAAACATAAACATATACACAAAATAACAAAGTAAACGTATAAACAGATTAAATATTATAATACATGTACATCCTATTGAGTATTTATATGATCGAGAGAGAGAGAGAGAGAGAGAGAGAGAGAGAGAGAGAGAGAGAGAGAGGGAGGGAGGGAGGGAGGGAGGGAGAGAGAGAGAGAGAGAGAGAGAGAGAGAGAGAGAGTGAGAGAGAGAGAGAGAAGTATAGTGAAGAGAGATCCAGAGAGGATAGTGAGGCCAATAATTTTGCCCAACAGTAATATTTTCATGATGACCACCATAACAAAACGCCCAAGGGCCAGTGTTGCTCACCTGGATCATTTGCACCGGAAAATATGGAAATTTGGGTTGAAAGCTTTCAGGTCGTTTGAGAGGAGTGTCATTTTGCCAATCTCCAGACGATTTTTTTAAAAAAACTAAGATTTTCTAAGATTTTCACTCAGACATTTGTCCGATCAAAACTCCGATTGGTATTTATTTATGGGCTATCCACCATAGGGCCTTTCCACCAAAAATTGGTTGAAATCCGTCAAGACGTTTAGGAGGAGTAGAATTTTGACCCTTTAGTGTCGACACCGGCCAAGTCCGGCCTTCTTAGTGGTCTAGAGGAGTGCCCAGTTGTAGACCAGGAGAAGACTAATCCTGAAAATCTACAACTGAAATGACTGACCCGATAACCGTACCAGTCCTTCCAGTGGCAAACTCCCAAAACCAGTCGTCCCTCGTCCCGCAAATGGGCATTCAAAAAGCAAATATGCTAATTTTCAGGAACAAATTTCGTCACTAAAGGGTTAAAGCAAATTTGATTCACGACAGGCGACGGACGGACGAACGAAAGATAGACAACGGACGATCACCCTTACTTAGGCTCACATGGTCCTTCAGACCAGGAGAGCTAATACTAATAATAATAATAATAATAATAATAATAATAATAATAATAATAATAATAATAATAATAATTGTACTTACTCTTTAATTGTGTAAAATACAATACTGAATACAATACTGAGAAAAAAAGATATAGGTCTATCTCTGGTTATGTTACGAACAATCCAATCGGAAAAGCCAAAGGACTCCTCTCGGCATGCACCACGCTGGTACTAACAAGACCCTGTAAATATCTTTAAAACTCAAAGAAAACCAAATAACCGTTTTTGATACAATCATATGTTCATATGTACAAACTGTCTCTCTATTCGACATATTAACACACTGTATGACTACTTTTACCCTCATATGCCATTTGTATTGCCTTGGTGCAATAAAGTGAAAAGGTACGGTGCATGCCAAATCTGTTGAAGATATAATTTCTAGAACCTTTTATCTTACGAAAGAAACAGCGCGAACGGATTCACGGGCAGAATACGCAAATGGCAAATATGATATATGCGTATCTATTTGTAAAGGGCTATGTTAATAACCTAATGAAGGGCGTGTCATCAAAATACGAAAGTATGCCATTGACATAGGACATATTCGCGATAAAGGAAGAAGGAACTATTTAGACCAACCCTCATCAAATAAGGAAATTGTAATACGAACCACCCGATTTCCTTATAGGTAGCGTTCGATATACCCACCTAGTATGAAAGCTAGCAAACATGAACTCAGTCTAAAACGTGACATCACAGAAAACATACCTTTTCGAATTCACTGAAGTCGTCATTGCGCCGTAGTGAAACTAGGTACGTCAGGGCGTTAGCGTAGTTCAGGCAGTAGTTATGGTAGGCACCTCCGTCTCGCGATATTGGAGAAAACTATTTTAAAATACAAAGACAACATTTTTATACATTACCTAGATGCATTGGACATTAACCATTTATGCATTAGCTTATATACGATTATTGCTATAGAAAGTGGATGCAATAAATTGATGGCAATTACTTTGACAGTGATTTCGTTTAAAGAGATATAATTTTCAGTCAATGGAATTCCAGTATTTCAGCATAAGTACATATATATATATATATATATATATATATATATATATATATATATATATATATATATATATATATATATATATATATATATATATATATATATATATATAGGAAATGTGTTGAATATTTTAAAACTAATTTAACTGAAACATGTTGCTGGCTATTGCTGCAAGCAGCAAGAGCTCTCGATCAAATAAGTTTCAAAATATTCACACTATTATATCAATACATCATACAAAGTCTTTTAGCGTTAAAATGAAATGCATTAATGCCTAAGGAAACCTTACCATGCACATAGTAGGCGACTACAGTAATCGCATCACTGATCTATTAGGAAACAGTGCGCCATGATAGACGACTCCAGTAATCACATCACTGATCTACTAGGAACCATCTCCCAGTAATAGACAACTATAGTAAGAACCTCACTGATCTACTAGAAACCAGTGCGCCATGGTAGACGACTACACTAATCACATCGCTGATCTACTAGGAACCATCTCCCAGTAATAGACAACTATAGTAAGAACCACACTGATCTACTAGAAACCAGTGCGCCATGATAGACGACTCAAGTAATCACATCACTGATCTACTAGGAACCAGCGCCCAATGATAGACGACTACAGTAAGAATCTCACTGATCTACTAAGAACAAGCGTACCATGATAGACGACTCCAGTAAGTACATCACTGATCTACTAGGAACCAGCGCCCAATGATAGACGACTACACTAATCACATCACTGATCTACTAGGAACCAGCGCCCAATGATAGACGACTACAGTAAGAACCTCACTGATCTACTAAGAACTAGCGTACCATGATAGACGACTCCAGTAAGTACATCACTGATCTACTAGGAACCAGCGCCCAATGATAGACGACTACACTAATCACATCACTGATCTACTAGGAACCAGCGCCCAATGATAGACGACTACAGTAAGAACCTCGCTGATCTACTAAGAACCAGCGTACTATGATAGACGACTCCAGTAAGTACATCACTGATCTACTAGGAACCAACGCCCAATGATAGACGACTATAGTAAGAACCTCACTGATCTACTAGGAACCAGCGCCCAATGATAGACGACTACAGTAAGAACCTCACTGATCTACTAAGAACTAGCGTACCATGATAGACGACTCCAGTAAGTACATCACTGATCTACTAGGAACCAGCGCCCAATGATAGACGACTACACTAATCACATCACTGATCTACTAGGAACCAGCGCCCAATGATAGACGACTACAGTAAGAACCTCGCTGATCTACTAAGAACCAGCGTACTATGATAGACGACTCCAGTAAGTACATCACTGATCTACTAGGAACCAACGCCCAATGATAGACGACTATAGTAAGAACCTCACTGATCTACTAGGAACCAGCGCCCAATGATAGACGACTACACTAATCACAGCACTGATCTACTAGGAACCAGCGCCCAATGATAAACGACTACAGTAAGAACCTCACTGATCTACTAGGAACCAGCGCCCAATGATAGACGACTACAGTAAGAACCTCACTGATCTACTAGGAACCAGCGCCCAATGATAAACGACTACAGTAAGAACCTCACTGATCTACTAAGAACCAGCATACCATGATAGCCGACTACGGTAAATACGTCACTGATCTACTAGGAACCAGCGCCCAATGATAGACGACCACAGTAATCGCAGCACTGATCTACTAGGAACCATCGCCCAATGATAGACGACTACAGTAAGAACCTCACTGATCTACTAGGAACCAGCGCCCAATGATAAACGACTACAGTAAGAACCTCACTGATCTATTAGGAACCAGCGCCCAATGATAGACGACTACAGTAAGAACCTCACTGATCTACTAAGAACCAGCATACCATGATAGCCGACTACGGTAAATACGTCACTGATCTACTAGGAACCAGCGCCCAATGATAGACGACCACAGTAATCGCAGCACTGATCTACTAGGAACCATCGCCCAATGATAGACGACTACAGTAAGAACCTCACTGATCTACTAAAAACCAGTGCGCCATGATAGACGACTACACTAATCACATCACTGATCTACTAGGAACCAGCGCCCAATGATAGACGACTACAGTAAGAACCTCACTGATCTAATAAGAACCAGCGTACAATGATAGACGACTACACTAATCACGTCACTGATCTACTACGAACCAGTGTGCCATGATAGACGACTACAGTAAGAACCTCACTGATCTACTAAGAACCAGCGTACCATGATAGACGACTCCAGTAAGTACATCACTGATCTACTAGGAACCAGCGCCCAATGATAGACGACTACAGCAATCACAGCACTGATCTACTAGGAACCATCGCCCAATGATAGACGACTACAGTAAGAACTTCACTGATCTACTAGAAACCAGTGCGCCATGATAGACGACTACACTAATCACATCACTGATCTACTAGAAACCAGCGCCCAATGATAGACGACTACAGTAAGAACCTCACTGATCTACTAAGAACCAGCGTACGATGATAGACGACTCCAGTAAGTACATCACTGATCTACTAGAAACCAGTGCGCCATGATAGACGACAACACTAATCACATCACTGATCTACTACGAACCAGTGTGACATGATAGATGACTACAGTAAGTATATAACTGATCTACTAGGAACCAGTGTACCATGATAGACGACTACGATAATCACATCATTGATCTACTAGGAACCAGTGCCCTATGATAGACGACTACGATAATCACATCATTGATCTACTAGGAACCAGCGGCCAATGATAGACGACTACAGTAATCACATCACTGATCGACTAGAAACCAGTGTGCCATGATAGACGACTATAGTAAGTACATCAAAGATCTACCAGGAACCAGTGCCCAATGATAGACGACTACAGTAAGTACATCACTGGTCTACTAGGAACCAGTGCGCCAAGATAGACGACTACATTAAGCGCATCACTGATCTACCAGGGAGCAGCGTGCCATGAGAGACGACTACAGTAATCACATCAAAGATCTACCAGGAACCAGTACCCTATAATAGATGACTACAGTAAGTACATAACTGATCTACTAGGAACCCAGTGCGCCATTTCTGAGTAATTTGGCTGAGCATCAAGTCGCCAGACTATTCTTCTCCGCCTGGGAATATTTCTTAAATCTTTCACTGACAAGACAGTTACGCAGACAGCGCCACGCCTCGATATACTCATATGTGCAGACACACACGCGTATCCGCACAAGCGCACGCACGCACACTGGCACACGTACACGCACACGCCAACAGAATCCGACTTATGATTGACTTACTTTTTCAAAAGATTTAATGAGCACCTGTGTCCTGCCGAATGCCGTCACTGTCATATCCTTGAGAAGCGCAGCCATAAACTCTTTACAGAACGTATAGCTTACCTGTGCGCGCAGAAACAAACACAACAATGGATCGTCACAGTTATCGCTAAGACCCGCTCACTTCTAGCTAAGCTCCACCCACACCTCGATCCGTCGATCCCTGAACTCTCCGATTATCAATTTCCAGAAAACGATACAGATAAGCTGTTAAATATTTTGAATCTAATTTGTCTGGGTGCTGTTGCTGCCTATGGCAACAACAACGCCCAGTCAAATTAGTTTCAAACTATTCAACAGAATCTTTATTAAATAGTAAAGGCATACAATTCGTACAGGAACGCTCATTCCGTCCTCAATTATGCGTTCGTGACGTACTTATCTACACCATTCATGACGTCATAATGACATCATTGATCATGATGTCATTCTACACGACACGTAGTTAATTATGACGTCATTTGATGGATGGATAAAGTGGAAAGATCTATTAAGCAAACTATAAAATAGCATAGGCGACGCTGATCATTAGGTAATAGCTAATATACAAAACCCAAACCAAGAGACGTGGACATTTAATATATAAGAAAGCAATTCTGGCCACGACGATAATACAATGCTGTCGGCATCGGGTAGGTAGGTACCTCAATGTTTCGTCGGCCCATGCTTGCTATATTAATGTTTGGTTTACTCATCTTTGTTATGCCAATTATTGGTAGGTTCAGATTGTCATTATTTGCCAGGTCCAAATTTGTTTTGTTTCCATGCTTTGTAGGTCCAGGGAATGTTGTATTGATCCATGTTTGCCAAGTGAATGCTTGTTAGATCCAAGTTTGTCAAAATCAATGCTTCGTATGTCCAAAATTTGTTTATCCATGCTTGGCAGATTCAAGCAATGTTTTATTGGTCCAGGTTTGCCAAAATCAATGTTTGTTAGATACAGATTTGCCAAGATCAATGTTTGGTATGTATAGATTTGTCCAATCAATGTTTTCAAGGACCAAGGTCTAGTGCATCCACGTTCGGGGGTACGACGTTATCATGGCCTTGTTCGATATGTCAATGTTTCCATCCAAGTTCGGTGCGACCGTATATGATAAGACCAGAATGCCATTATTTGACAGTCCAGGTTCAGTCCAATAAGGCGCATAATGACCACGTATGGTACGTCCCGACACAACACTGTAGCATGGGCATCTGCTATAGTACGAGAGTTGTGTGCTATTGGTTAATTGACAGATTAATCTGAGTTTGGGTTTGGGTTTGTCTTAGACAGATTAGAGCATTTATTCCGGGTACTTAGAGACATGGTCTTGGCAACGGACCTTTCCATTTTAGCTATGTGACACCCATCTCTAGCTAAGCTCCACGCACACACACACCTCGCCGTGCTGGGATTGATCGATCCCCTATGCCCTAACTATCAATTTCCTGAAAACTATACAGGTAAGCTGTTGAATATTTTGTAACTAATTTAGTCAAATTAGTTTCAGAATATTTAACAGAATAACGGCCTATATATTAAATAGTAAAGAAATACAATTCGTACAACAACACAGAGTCCGTCTTCAAATATGCATTTGTGACGTACTTATCTACGGTACGGCATTCATTATGATGTCATTCTACACGTCATGTAGTTGATTTTGACGTCATCGGATGGATGGATAAAGTGGAAAGGTCTATTGATCGATACGTGTTCGCTCATAAGTTCTGTCGGTTTTCATTATTATTGTGAGCGGCGGCACTGGATTGAGATTGTGAAAAACCTTCCTCTTCCTTAAAATATGGCGTGTATATTTGTGCCGGCGAATGGGTAGGTCTATATGGCAATCAACCCGAACTGGGCAATGGTCTACGCGTGGTCGCGTCCCTCTCATCTGTGGTTGGGTTGGGTGAGGTGAAGCTGTGTACCTCTTGAAATTCTAATATCTAGTTTCCAGCGGAATGCATCTCATGAAATAGGTACGTAATCACAATGATGCGTTTTGAAATTTCAGTCAACATTGCTTCAGCCTTTACTCTTAAACATGTCATACAAATCAATCAGATAGGTCCATGTATCTTAATATTACAATCACTGGCATATGTTTACCTCGAGCCACTAAATAAGGGCATGATGCCAATATAGTATTCCGAATGGCATGGTGTGGTGCGCATGTCCACAGTGTCACTCTCTTCTAGCGCCTTCTTGTTGTGAATGAGTGCTAATTAATTGTGGATGACTATTTTGGCAATACCATTTAGGTGTTGGCTACTAGAAATATAATATATTGCCTCTACCCGGGTGGTGTATCATGTATTAAGGCATAACCTACAGTGACGCCAAGCGGGTAGTCTGTTCACTGTGTATGGCAGATAAATATGGCACTGCTGACGTAGTTCTCGTGATTTCAGTAAGTAGAAATCACAAACGGTTTTGATAATGAACGTGGTCAATGGAGTGCACTACTAGCTATGATTGCTTTATTACGTGATTCACCATCTGCACGATATAAATCGGCTTGATTGATCACTCTAGACGGCTCATGAATGGTGGTAATTGAGTGGTTATTCTGCGGCAGATGGCTTATGTAAGCTCCCAATACTTGCCGGAAAACTCATGAAAATATCCCACTTCTATTCTGCGTAATGCTTGGCACACGCTAATGGAAATTTTCCTGTTACACAGCACACAGCCAGTCTCTGTCAGCCAGCGCGCTTGCTCCAGAGATTGCAACGCTAATTGGGGTCATATTCTGCTGGGTTAAGTTGCTCCTGGAAGCACTGCCCTAAGCGCATGCCTATTACGGCATACGGGGGTTTTAAAACACAAATTCCACTTTCTGTACTGAATGACTATTAGAAGATAGATTTTTCTTACACCATATACGGTGAAATGGAAATACGTCTTAATAAACATGATTGCATAATTTCCTCACCCGTTGATTCGCGTTGAGCTAATTTGAATGCCATGTTGGAACATGGATAGTGTGACAAAATAAATCAATTTCCACAAGATTATACATGTAAGCTGTTGAATATTTTGAAACTAATTTGACTGGGTGGTGTTTATTAAATAGTAAAGACATACAATTCGTACACGGTGATTAAGCGTCAAAGACCGTTAAAGACGGACTATATTGGAACCTTCATGACGTAGGGATTATGACGTTATCGTGCACGTCACTTAGTTAATTATGACGTCATATGACGTCAGGTGATCTATGGATAAACTAGAAAGGTGAATTAGCCATAATCGACGTCAAATGTCAGCGTCTTCAGAATTTGATCATTGTAACAAATTGAGTAACAGCTCATTAAGATAGTAAGAGCCGAATCGTCGAATCATGTTTACTCAAGCCCGATGTGCTATGTAAAAGCAGATTAAGAAAATGTGTGCCAAGTATGCAATTCCATTGACAGTTGGAAATGACAAAAGCCGATAATTTGGGAACTCATTGCAGCTCTCTAAGTATCAATTCTGCCAGGACAATTTTGTAAGATTTTGTTAAACGTCCCACATACCGGTCCTGCGATGTGAGAATGTTTGTAACAGCAATTTGATGATCACCTTATTCGTGCAAACTACATCAAAACTGTCAAAGTGCCATCACTTGCAGACCACAGCAAACACTTCGAACCTATCAACGCACGTTTTGTGTCAAGAGTGCATGCACGTCGGGGAAACCATTTAGCGAAAACACACCCAGAGCTGATGATTCAGAGATAGGCTTGGTTCAAACAGAATTTATTTATTGTCTTAGAGGGAGCGCGATAAGACAGGTCTTAAAACCGCGTCCCCCATGCAATTACATTAAAAAGTAAACATCTCATGATGTCACAAGAATGAATACATACATGTTACTATACTATATTTAATTACTTGGTGACATTATATTATACAATTATACTTATGATACATAATAGTGAGTCTGATAAAAGTGTACATTCACAGTTGAATGCCCGATAACAAAACTATCCTAACTGAACACCCCCGGAAGCCCAAATTGGGTACCCCAACGAAATGATAATAAAACAGAGCTCAGCACATGATGATTTCGCCCCGCACAAACCATCATAATTTTCAGTTACTTAATTGAACTAGGGACTCGTGTCTCTGGTTCAATTTCAGAACACAAAAAATCATATCAATCTATACGTAATAAAACCATCACAAGCCAAGACCTACCTCGGCTCACTTCATCAAGGCCCACAATTTAAGCCTCCAAAAGTATAACATTTTAACAATTCCTTCTCCAAGCACTCCGCCGCGAGTATGCACCCCTAAATCTTGTCTGCCGGGATGAAAGAACTACTTTATAATCATAAATCAGTCGCCATGGATAGCAGAGGTACCTGTGTATTTGTGTTGGTTAATAGCTAGTGTTATTTCAAACTAGATGAATCCACTAGGGTATCGACGTCATAAACAACTACTAAAAAATAGGTTTCTGACGGAAAACGGAAGAAATGCAAGTAGTATGCTTGGCAACTATGGAGCACGATGCTGTGATAGGCTTATAAACGTCCACATTACTCACATCGTCTACTATCTAACAGTAAATATCAGGGCACAAATACTAAACACCTCAGAAACCTCTCAGACATTTCGACCGTGCAAGAAAGAAAAATCATTACAATTAGTAACCATTTAATAAATATTCTGTTGAATATTTGGAAAGTACTCACGTTTGCCTGGATGACTGTCTTGAAATTCTAATTCCTGTATAACCGTGTTGGGTAAGGGATGTGGTTTTAGGTATATTTGCAGGCAAAGAGAAGACTATTTTTGAAAGTTTAACCGAGGCAGTCATTCCAGTGGTACATTTTCAAAAATAGTCTTCTCATGGCCTGCAAATTCGCATTCAATAAGGATATATTTTGATATTCTTGAACAAGCTTAGACGTGAAAGGGTTTAATGCATGCCATATGTCATAACAAACACATGTTGGCGGCAGAAAGGAGGGAGTAGTACGTAAGGTAGTTGATTGTCTAATCAGTCGTGTATGCCACCGAACTAGCACCATCGTGTATGCCACCTAACTACCACCATCGCTACATCTCAAATTTACAGTCAAAAGGGATCAAAGATAACACTTCCTGTCGCTCGGATTTTGCCTTCCCATCACATCAGAATGAGAGAACTTTATCTTGGCATTTAGATTTTATTTCGACTGTCTCGCAGACCACACTCCAAACGCCTTGTGCACCTTTCCTTCACTGTCCAAGTATCTCAATGGAATCTCGAGGGTTACGACATGATAGATAATGCACCGTTCCAAGTTTTTCCATCAATCATATGACGTCATAATCAACTAAGTGACTTGCAAGATGGCGTCATAATCATGACGTCATGAATGACTTGATATAGTCTGTCCTTAACGCGTAATAAGATGTACGAATCGTATGTCTTTACCATTTAATAAACATTCTGTTGAATATTTTGAAAATAATTTAACTGGACGAGGTTGCTTCCATAGGAAGCAACATCGCCCAGTTAAATTAGATTCAAAATATTTAACAGCTTACTTGTACAGTTTTCTGGAAATTGATAGTCAGGGAGTTCAGAGATTGATCGATCTCAACATGGACGAGCCGTGGGTGGAGCTTAGATAGAGGTGGGCGGGGCATAGCTAAAACTGGAAAGGTCCCTTAACTCTGCCTTCCATTGTATTCTATATATTATAGGGTCTCTACATTCAACATTGTTGCCATATTCCCTATACCCCAATGGCACCGTGGTACTATCAATAGAAGGTTTATTGTCTAACGTAATGCTTCTTTTAAATTGAATTGACCCGAGGCAATCATGTTATGCCACGTGCCCTTTAAATAGGTATCTGCCAATTGGAAACAACTCGACTGAATTCCGTTGTTGACTCAACTACAACATCTTTCATTCAGATTATTCTGAAAGTAGGCAGCAAAAAACTACCTAACATGGTGTCAATATCCCTTACAGGTGCAGTGGTATTGTATTTATGGACACTAGACATGCACGGGGGGGGGGGCACTATGCAGATAATATGGAGAATACTCTGGCCCATGCTATGTTCTAGTGTCTAATAACTAAATCATTTAGTCGATGATATCTTCAGGAGGGAATCGCGCCGCTGTCATAAAGAGAGAACTTAAAAAACTAGACAATTTGAAATCATTACTAGAGCCCGCAGCCATGACTGGAGTTCAAGGGTTTATGGTACATTGCAATAAACTATACTACCCATAGAGCAAGGCAACGTGGGTTTTATTTATTTATAACCATAGGCACATGGATGGCGTTCTCTGCACCGATAATATACCTGCCAGGAAACTTAATCGGATACCATATAAAGTGGCGTTCTACTCCGAGAATGGGCTTCACAAGGAGTCATTATTTACTAAGTCTAGTGGTGTCTTATGAAGTAGGTCTACATCTGCTTTGTGCACCTTTCCTCCACTGTCCAAGTATCTCAGTGGAATCTCGATGGTTATGACATGATAGATAATGGACGGTTCCAAGTTTATCCATCAATCATATGACGTCATAATCAACTAAGTGACGTGCAAGATGGCGTCATAATCATGACGTCATGAATGACTTGATATAGTCTGTCCTTAACGCGTAATAAGATGTACTAATCGTATGGCTTTACCATTTAATAAACATTCTGTTAAATATTTTGAAACTAATTTAACTGGACGCTGTTGCTTCCATAGGAAGCAACAGCGTCCAGTCAAATTAGTTTCAAAATATTTAACAGTTTACTTGTACAGTTTTCTGGAAAGTATGTCTACATCTGAAGGAACACACACAGCACACCAGTTGTACTGTTTCACTGTATACGAATGCTTTAGGGAGATAATGATTAATATCATTAATTGCGTATTTGTCAGCTTCACCAGGGCAGTATTTTAGACAAGCGAGCAACTATCGCTTTGCTTTGCAAGAGAACAGGGAATCGGACGGATATATACACTGATCCCCATGTAGATAAGACGCGCGACGAAAATCATGCATATTTTTTAATTAGAGAACATGAAGTTATCACATGTGCTTACACAGAGCGAGGATATATGATTAAGTCAGTAAGATAGGCGTTATTCACTACACCTGTTCGAAAGACAACCTTTCAAAATTAGCCACTATCCTAGGACCACAATGGATTATACTATAGCGTATAAGCTACTATAGCGTGGGCATTGTACTTAACGTGCGCCTATCGAACATGTGACAACGTCACTGGCTAATATTGAGAGCGTATATTAGCAAGCTCTGCAACGGTCCAACATAAATCTCCTAGGAATTTACTTGTGGCCTGTCCAATGTTCAAAGCTGAACGACTTCTATTTGCAAAGCATATAGGAAGAAGTCATAACCAGAACGTCGTTTTAAATTCCGTTGAGGGATCTACACATCTGAGACCGCACGATGCATGACACATACCGCATGTGATTGCATTGCGTTTAAGCGCACGACGAATCACACGTGGAATTCAAATATTGGCTATAACTACACGTAATAGTCAGTTAAGCATGCTGTCATTATAAAAGCGTAACTAAAAACAAACGTAGCTATGTTCTTTGCAGTTACAATCAAAAGCGATATGTTGGCGCTTTACCAGTAATTGGTAATTTAGTCGATGTGTCGACATGAGTTATTTTCCTGACAGTGTTGTTATTATTGTTGCGTGTCATACTAATCTACTGAAATCATCGTCGATACCCTGGTCTGTGATTGGCGTGACGTGGTCATATGACCGTGTGACTGGAGACTGAATGGTGTAGTTGATGGATGGTTAGTATCTGGGTGGCACGTGCTCTGTGGCATGAAATAGTGAAGATGTGTTGTGTTTCTAAGTGAACGGTTCAGATAACATGACAAATTAATAAAAGAGTTACATCGCACAATTTGTCATCCTCATAATGTCACTATTAAAAAGTATACATTTATATTATTTGTTACCGCCTATGTAGCAACATACGCGGGTGCTAGGTACGTGTATATGGCACGTATTGTATTATCACATTAACGAGAACAACAGCAATAGGCCACCAATTCAGATCAAACCGAAGGAATGGCATGCACCCGTGGTCTGAAACGACTAAGCACGTGGGATGATGTGATTACAACGGTCTTCTTCTATGTCAATCACCACAACATAAATAGAAGACAGCCGCATGCCAACAACTGGACATTGATAGATACCACGCTAAGACCACTAGCCGTACCTCCATACATGATCGCTTACGCTATAGACATCAAAACATCGTCATCTAAGCTATAGATCGCGAGATGGTTGTCTAATGAAACAAACTGACCATAGATAGATCGATGGCATTGTAAGACCACTAAATGAACGACAAACGAGAGCTGTGTAACGGATCAAACTATACAATGATAGATGGCCTTGGCTGGTCACTAGTTGCTGAAAATCCAATACATGTCGTTGTAATCATAGCAAGTGGACATCAATAGATGTTCTTCTAGTGTAATAAATTAATGTCTAGCAATGGCATTGGCAGAGCACTTGCTGGACATTGACAGATGGCATTCGAAGGCCACAAATCTAGATTTTCTGGATATTCCGACACGATAACAATGCGTAAATCGATGGACGATCATAACCGTCTACACAGACTGGACATTGATTGATAAGTTTCTAAGGTTAACAGCAGAACACTTTCAACATCTTCAGAAGAAATCAGGAGACAGGCAAAGAAGATTGTGGGCAGACAACATCTGTATGATCTGTGTGTAACACTTTTACACGCGCTGTGAAGAGATAGAGAGCGTGGGATCTGATGGAAACGACCTGTCGCTAACCAGATTGGTGCTTTCATGTGGATAACTGTCATACAGCCGAAATCAGGACTACATTCACTTATTAAGCAACGGAATAATCTGTGATTCCTTAAAGATTTGATGGCAAAATTTGGTGAGGAAGCTTAAAATATTTGGTTATTGGATGTCCATTTGCAGAACAAGGGAATGCTATTTATTAGGCTTTCCCACTGGAATGACTGACTCTGTTATCGAGCCAGTCATTCCAGTGTTAATATTAAAAAGATAGTATTCTCTTGACCTGCACATGGGCATTCTAAAGGACCACTGAAGAGACCGATTATGCCCACCTTCGAGATGAAAGTGCTAAGACAATGGCCATATGATCACCTCTCTTAGAGAACATATCTTGTGTGATTTCTAACGATAACTAATTAAGTTTGGACTAAGATATACCTGTCACCTGTGATCAGTTTTATGTACTCTAAGACAGGGTGAGAGTGATGCTATTTAGTTGTGTAGGGTGAGATTGATGATTTACGTATATGTGATAAGGAGGTGAATTGTTTATGATTAAATCCCGGTATACTCCAAATGAGGTGAAATAGTATAAGAAAGCACACCCTGGTATTTTGTCAGTTGAATTGTTATTAACTTACATAACAAAGTTCATCAAGGTTACCAAACAGGTTTCGTGGTTCAGCATACATTAAATATCCCTCAACCTGCACCTTCTTCAGAGGTTCCATGAAACACTGGCATAAGGAAACATGCAAATACAGCATTGAATAAAATATGAATACAATATGAATACAACGAGGCGAATGAACGAATACATGATTAATGAATTAACAAATGAACAAATTAACGGAGAGACGGACAAATGAACGGACTGGCGAACAAATGAACGAGCAGGTCAATGGCCGGGCAGTGGGCGGGCGGTGGGCTGGCAGCAGACGGATGGGAGGACTGACGAACGCGCAGGCGAACGGGCAGGCCGGCGGACAGATGAATGGATGGAATAATTGATGGACGAATGGTCGAATGAACGAACGAATGAAATATCAATTGATAGAATCTTATCAAGCAAAGAATAATTACTTCCAAAAACTACTTCCAAATAATACCAAAGTAACAATTAAATTCTTTAATAAATTGGCTTTTCTTAATGTATTATATCTTACGTGTTTTAGAACCATTAAATGATCTATAAGAAAAACACATTCACTCCTGAAGAGTTCCCAGACTGCTTCACGGCGCTTTTGTTCTGTCTCTGATATCGCTTGTGGGCAGGCCTCCCGGTCACTACACGCGATCAGGTCTGACCAATGGATATCCTGAAAAGAAAGTACATTCCGTTCATTGGGAAGTACCATAAGACACTTTCTGCCGTTGCATAAAAACTGAAATGTCCGTCGTGCATCAGATCATCAATGAAGGTAGCACGTTGGATTATAACGAACGTATGGTATAACCAAATGGCACCTTGAGAAACCTTATCGAAACATCCCTCTACAACAGCTCGAATGGCTTCAAGATCCAGAGAGCAAAGTAACCACACTGCGCAATATATACACTCCGGTTTCGCAGAAACAGTATTAGAATGGAATCAGCTAGAGGACGATATGTGTATGATCAAGCTCACGTCGTTAACTTCGATCTTACGGTCAGCGCTTATTCAATGCTAGTACTCGTCCTAAACCCGTGACATCTATGCCACGTTGCTTCCTGCAATGCATACCCACAATCAGAGCATGCCCTCGTCCTAACTAGCATGCACGCATACGCACTGCGTACTCTGGCCAGTTATTTGGCTATGTCTATTATCAGTCACGCAATTTCATCGATATGATTCCTCCTCTCAAATATTGTCATTATTACTAATAAACGCATTGTCGTCGTCGTCGTCGTCGTCGCCCTGTCATCGGCTGCGTCTGTCTGGTGTTTTAGGTTGGTTTGTGCAATGCTTACTTTGTAGGCCACGAGGTGATTATCTTTAAACTGAGAAGACTTTAAGTTTGATAGAACATCTTCTAAACGCGCTAACTGTTCTTTACTGCGGGCTCGCATCTGAAAAAACATCACACAAAGCAATTAGTTCATTAGCCGTCAAACCACCCGCTAAATTATACCCACATATACCTGTCATTGTTTCTATAGACAGCCACATTCATGTGAACGTGCTCTCGCTCTCTCTCTCTCTCTCTCTCTCTCCCTCTCTCTCTCTCTCTCTCCCTCCCTCCCTCACTCCCTCCCCCTCCTTCTCACTCCCCCATCCCCACCGCCTCTCTTTCCACCACCTCTAACTCTGCGCGTCTGGTTGGCTGGATATCTCTCAATCCCGCTCTCGCCATTCTCTCTCCCTCCCTCCCTCCCTCCCTCTCTCCCTCTCTCTCTCTCTCTCTCTCTCTCTCTCTCTCTCTCTCATTCCCGTTCCCCCCTCTCTCCCTACTCGCTCAATCCACTCATTTCTCTCAGTATCCCCTCTTTCTCCTCCGCTGTCCCTTTCTGCGATGGCATCTTAATTCTAGATCTGCATCCTGGAGAACATTGAGTCTGGCTTCAGAATCATGATAGCCAGCATGGAATAAGATTTGATTGATTTGTTCGCAATGCATATCAAATCTATCAAATACATTCAGCATTCGCGTGTTTGTTGACACATGGTTCCCAATTAAGCGATACCGTGATCGATTTGTAGAGGGCAGACCAGGACAATTGACCTTTCCAGCTTATTCATCAATCATATGACGTCATAATCAACTACTTGACGTGTAGGATAACGTCATACTTAATGACATCATGAATGACGTAGATAAGTACGTTGCGAAAAGCTTAGTTGAAGACGGACTAAGCGTTGTTGTACGAATTCTATGACTTTACTAGTTAATACATATGTTGTTGAATATTTTGAAACTAATTTGACTGGGCGTTGTTTCTGCCATTGGCAGCAACAGCGCCAAGTCAAATTACTTTCAAAATAATAAACAACTTTCCTGTATAGTTTTCAGGAAATTGATTGTGATAGGGAGTTCAGGGATCGGTCGATCCCAACGCGGGCGAAGCGTGGGCGGAGCTTAGCTAGAGATGGGCGGGGCATAGCAAAGGTCTACCGAGCCGATATCGATCTGCTCTATAGAAATAAGGTAATGATATTTGAGCATAGCAATTCATCACTTATTAGCGTAATGACTTCAGCTTGAGCGAAGCAATTATAAAACATGTGGACATATGTCTCCGATTAAGCTCAATATTGAAGGTTCGATGTTGATCAGTGATACATTAATATTGAAGGAGCGGAGAACCAATGCACACAAACCATCCATCATAAGTTAATGGCTAATCAGCAGTTAGCATTCTAGACCCATTGGTGAGTACGCAGGAATCTGATCTGTCACTCAAGTATCTGAGGTCATAGACAAAATACATCACATAATGCTGGCAAAGTGCATAGGTTAGACACGATATGGGTGTGGGGGGGGGGGGAATCCGAGAGTAACCGTCTGAATTGTATGTATTTGGTGAATTTATAATCTAATATTCTGTGGAATATTTTGAAGGTAATTTGTCCGCGAGCCATAGGAAATATTCGAAAGTTTACCTGTATAGTTACCTTGAAATCGAGAATCTGAGAAATCATGGTTCGCAGTGTTACCATTTAATTAACTGCGCGGACACAGGGGGTGGGTGGGGTGCGGGGGGGGGGGCGGAGTCTGGCTAGAAATAGGCTGGCCATAGCTAGACAATGATCGCTTTATTAGATCTAGTATTACCCTCGACCATATTGGGGGAGAGGTCGTGTGATGAGAGAACCCAGATCGAATTTATTTACACCAAGACTTATACACGTATGTCGGTTACATGATATTTCCCACAGTAATGATCCAGATCGCATCACATTCTGGACTTGTGGATATCTCGGAAACAACAGGTCCGATTTGGCTAAGATTTTAACACGCGATATGGTTGCGACCAAGCACAACGATTCCACAACTTTGGGCGTTATCCTACAGAAACCCCCAAAAATCAGGAAAATCCGAAAATCTTTTACAGTACTTGACAAAAACTGGAGGTGTGTGTGGGGTGTCAGCAATCTACTGTTTCCCATGCTACAATCCATCTATACCTGCCAAATGATATTTTACTTTGGCTAGTCATGTGATAACAAATCACTCAACAACCCCAATTAAATCCAAACGGTCACCTTGGTTTCGATATGACAAATTGGGCAGAAATGTTTAAATTGAACTTTTCAAATCATCACAAAAAAGAGCAAACAAGAAAGCAAGCAAGCATGTACGGATGCAGACACGTAGGCAGGCAGGCAGGCAGGCAGGCAGGCAGGCAGGCAGGCACGTACGTGTTTAACTTTTTGATGTCAACAAATTTTCTTAAAGGAATCAATGCCAACGACGACGTCGCGTTTTTCTGTAATATTGCGCTCCCAGACGCGACAATCGAAGCCATATAGTGTGTTCTCCGACACAACATTTCCGGGAATTGCCAGCAAGCAAACACTTGACAGTGGCGGTCTTCATTTAATGATTATTTGCTGTATCTGAAATTTCCGACAGTAATACGACACTTTTCGCCGAGATGTCATGGAGCCAGACAAGGAATTGTCACGCTAACACGAAACAAACACCGATCTAGAGACAGACATATATACGTGCCCTGCCCTGAGACCACAAAGCCAGTTACACTTTGGTCTGAAATGGGAATTCAAGCCTAATTAATTTTTGGAATCAAGTAAAATATTGCATAATGTGTAATAGCGGTTTGCAGCATTACGAAGACGCAGTTCCTGTGAATTAGAGATATGAAGCGCGTATTGGGACCTGGTACTCGTAATCAGTGTTTGTTATCACTGGCTTTATTTTGTCAGAAAAATAGCAATGGCCGGATAGGTACTCATACCAAAGCAACTTTCTAATGCACAACAGGATGCATCTTGTTGTGTGCCTGTGTGTGCGCACGCACGCACGTGTGTGAATGTCTCCAACGCAATAACTCATATTATGCTAGATTGGCCTCGACACAACTTAGGTGGGCGCTTATACGTGGGACCTGGAGTCTTGGGGTGAATGTGTCAAATTTCAAGGATCAGAAGTCAGTCATATAAAATGGTTGGCCGGTGGGAATCGGAATTCTCGTATCATAATACACAATTTCTATTACGCATGTTGTAGTTACGAGGGCGGCTTGTTTTAACTTTTAAAGAAGATCTGCACGTATCAGCACCACGAATACAGATGTGTACTGTCTTCGTCTGAATCATGCCCGTATCAGCACCACAAATACAGGTGTGTACTGTCTTCGTCTGAATCATGCCCGTATCCGCACCACGAATACAGGTGTGTACTGTCTTCGTCTGAATCATGCCCGTATCAGCACCACAAATACAGGTGTGTACTGTCTTCGTCTGAATCATGCCCGTATCCGCACCACGAATACAGGTGTGTACTGTCTTCGTCTGAATCATGCCTGTATCAGCACCACGAATACAGGTGTGTACTGTCTTCGTCTGAATCATGCACGTATCAGCACCACGAATACAGGTGTGTACTGTCTTCGTCTGAATCATGCCCGTATCCGCACCACGAATACAGGTGTGTACTGTCTTCGTCTGAATCATGCACGTATCAGCACCACGAATACAGGTGTGTACTGTCTTCGTCTGAATCATGCACGTATCAGCACCACGAATACAGGTGTGTACTGTCTTCGTCTGAATCATGCACGTATCAGCACCACGAATACAGGTGTGTACTGTCTTCGTCTGAATCATGCACGTATCAGCACCACGAATACAGGTGTGTACTGTCTTCGTCTGAATCATGCCCGTATCCGCACCACGAATACAGGTGTGTACTGTCTTCGTCTCAATCATTTATTCACGCAGTTTTAGCTATACCCCGCCCATCTTTAGATAAGCTCCGCCCACACGTCGCTCGTGTTGGGACCGATCGATCTCTGAACTCCATGACTATCAATTTCCAGAAAACTGTACACGTAAGATGTTGAATATTTTAAAACTGACTGGGTCCTGTTGCTGCTAGTCAAATTAGTTTCAAAATATTCAACAGCATCTTTATTAAATTGTAAATTCATCAACGACATACAATTAGTACACTTCCTGACGGACTTTTCTATTTTCATGACGGAGCCATACGTCATTATGATTACAATATCAGCTAGCTAGTGACGTATTTCATTAAGACGTCATATACTTAAGTGACAGATCGGATCCTAAAGTGGTCAATCGTATATGAACTGGAGACTGTTTACATGACTGGTTCTTGACATTCATCAGCCAACTCGATCACATACAATATCTTGATAAGGACCTCAATGTTAAATCTACACATTCGGTACAAAGCGGCAGTCAGTTGTAAATCTCTCTGTTTAATGTCGCTATCTGCCTGTCAGAAACACATGTCCTAGCTCCATCGTAGCCCGTATCGACAATTTCATAGCTACTAGCGATACAATATCATATTTATTTGTTAATGTCGTTTGATCATAATGTTGATCGTTATTACGAATGAATATAAGATATGACATTTATCCTGACTTTGTTGAAGGAATTGACGTTGAGATGTTGTCGGTTATTGGATGTTAAAATGCTATGGGCTAAATGCTAGAGAAAGAATATTCATGGCCATTCAACCAAGTCATTATTCTAGCAATCATAATTAAAACAAATGATTTTGTTGGGATATCGTTACTGGTTCCGATAGACGGACGACTTGCATAGAGATATACTGGTTGGCTGTAATAGAGGGGTCGATTACAAGCTATGTCACGCCTATTGCGAAACTAAGCTTAGCCAATGCCTTGCGGTCGATCGAGACCTAAATTCCCAGAATCTCTATATCACGGTACGTATACAGGTAAGCTGTTGGATATTTTGAAGCTAGTATGACTGGGTGCTGTTAATGCATATGGCAGCAAAAGCGCCCAAATAAATTAGTTTCAAAATATTCAACAGAATGTTTATTAAATAGTAAATCCATCAAAGGCATACAATATGTACACGTAATGGATTATTCCAGCTTTTTCAGTATGTTCTGCCAATTATGAATTTATGATTGTGACGCCAGCCTACATGTGACGTAATTGATTACGTCATATAATTGACTGACAGCTCATTCTGTAATTTTAGACACGCCCGATATGTCACTAGAACACGGATATTTAACACATTTCCTATACATGAAGGCCATACTGGGTGTTTGCAAGTTGTGGGCAAAGGTCCGCCACATGTAGCTTGTTATTGGGACCTCATAGAAATGTATTGAGTCAATAAGTCATGCTGCAATACAGGAATCCAAGCTATCGACCAAGTATTGACGTCATAATCAATTACGTCACACATAGGTTGACGTCACAATCCAGTGTCAGAATCCACAATCATAACTAACAGAAAAATTCCATCATAAACTTGAGATAGACCGTCAAGTTGTAGGAATTGTATGTCAACAACAATTCGTTGGATTTTTTTAAAACTAATTTGACTGGGCACTGTTGCTGCCTACCCGTATAGTTTTCTGGAAATTGAGATTCAGGGAGTTCAGGGTTAGATCGATCCTAACACGGGCGAAGCGGACCATATCTAAAACTGGATTCATCCAATATTTTGAGTTTGAACTCTGTTTTTCCTGGACTATGAATAACGCAGGTTACGGGGCCGGTACTGGGCGAATTCTAGGCCACGTTCCCCTGGTATTTGCCCCGCACCGGTCCAGTAACCTCACCGTAATATATAATGTAAGCTACAGTAGCGTTAAATATAGCTCATTGGCACCGTCTGTAGGTCTATAAGTTAACTATCCACACCATATATCATCTGTTCCTGATTGCTGTTTGGTCATTTTCTAATCTATAGGGAAATCATGGATACTAGTTGTGACTAGTCCCGTAAGAAAAGAATGCTCAACATGGATACTTGGTGATGGGATATGGGTCTCTGGTGAATCAGTGATTTCTTTTCGTAATCTTAACACTCATCCACGCAACATCGTTATTAACATTATGACATCCTGATTTGTTTTCACGTCCTCCATCTGGCATTAATTGATTTCGCGTGGCTATTGGTTGTAATGATACAATTTCTTTCTCACCATATCTAACACACCTGTGAAAAATCTTAATATTGTTTTGTTGCTATATGCGATTACATCGGCAAACGGTTAATTGACATTCGTCTAAATGTATTGTAACCCTGGTGGTAAAACATGAATACAAACATATAGCCCAATCTCAGTAGAAATGTTGAGGTGGCACGCATAATGGGGTGGGGTGGGTTTGTGAAGGGGGGATTCATTCGAAAACATGCAGACTTACCAATTTCAATAATGAAAACTGTTTGGTCGGCTTTTTCCCGCAGTCTGAAATGAACATTACACAACAAAAAGCTATTTAAAGCACGTTTATATATGCATTATGTGGTATTATGCACTTAATCGTATTAACTTATACTTATGACTTATTCACACACTATGAGACACGTCAACTTCACGAGAATGAGTCGCATGGTGTATGAATAATTCTTTATTTAATGGTTTCAGCTTCAATGTACATAATGCTTACGGAAATTATAATCAGAACGTACCACACCAGGCACAAGTGTAGCGTACTGCGATCTAACTGGATTGAGATTATGAACATATCGCCAGAGAGGATTACAACATTAAGATGGGGATGTTAACACAAAGAGATGACGTGATTGGCTAGGTGTTACATCATTAAGATGAAAATGTTAAGACAAAGAGATCGCGTGATTGGCCAGGTGTTACAATATTAAGATGGGGCTGTTAACAGAAAGACGTCGTGTGATTGGCCAGGTGATGCAACATTAAGATGAGGATGTTAACACAAAGAGATCACGTGATTGGCCAGGTGTTACAACAATAAGATGCAGATGTTAAAACAAGGAACTCACGTGATTGGCCCGGTGTTGCAACATTAGCATAAGGATGTTAATACAAAGAGATCACGTGATTGGCCAGGTGTTACACCATTAAGATGAAGATTTTAAATAAAGAGATCACGTGATTGGCCAGGTGTTACAACATTAAGATGAAGATGTTAACACAAAGAGATCACGTGATTGGCCAGGTGTTACAACATTAAGATGAGGATGTTAATACAAAGAGATCACGTGATTGGCCAGGTGTTCCAACATTCAGATGAGGATGTTAATACAAAGAGATCACGTGATTGGCCAGGTGTTAGAACATTAAGATGAGGATGTTAACACAAAGAGATCACGTGATTGGCCAGGTGTTACAACATTAAGATGAGGATGTTAACACAAAAAGATCACGTGATTGTTACAGCATTAAGATGAGGATGTTAACACAAAGAGATCACGTGATTGGCCAGGTGTTACAGCATTAAGATGATGCTGTTAATACAAAGAGATCACGTGATTGGCCGGGTGTTACAACATTAAGCTGAAGATGTTAATACAAAGAGATCACGTGATTGGCCAGGTGTCACAACATTAAGATGAGGATGTTAATACAAAGAGATCACGTGATTGGCCAGGTGTTACAACATTAAGATGAGGATGTTAATACAAAGAGATCACGTGATTGGCCAGGTGTTACAACATTAAGATAAGGATGTTAATACAAGGAGATCACGTGATTGGCCATGGTGTTACACCATTAAGATGAAGATTTTAAATAAAGAGATCACGTGATTGGCCAGGTGTTACAACATTAAGATGAAGATGTTAACACAAAGAGATCACGTGATTGGCCAGGTGTTACAACATTAAGATGAGGATGTTAATACAAAGAGATCACGTGATTGGCCAGGTGTTCCAACATTCAGATGAGGATGTTAATACAAAGAGATCACGTGATTGATCAAGTGTTAGAACATTAAGATGAGGATGTTAACACAAAGAGATCACGTGATTGGCCAGGTGTTACAACATTAAGATGAGGATGTTAACACAAAAAGATCACGTGATTGTTACAGCATTAAGATGAGGATGTTAACACAAAGAGATCACGTGATTGGCCAGGTGTTACAGCATTAAGATGATGCTGTTAATACAAAGAGATCACGTGATTGGCCGGGTGTTACAACATTAAGATGAAGATGTTAATACAAAGAGATCACGTGATTGGCCAGGTGTCACAACATTAAGATGAGGATGTTAATACAAAGAGATCACGTGATTGGCCAGGTGTTACAACATTAAGATGAGGATGTTAATACAAAGAGATCACGTGATTGGCCAGGTGTTACAACATTAAGATAAGGATGTTAATACAAGGAGATCACGTGATTGGCCATGGTGTTACAACATTAAGATGAGGATGTTAACACAAAGAGATCACGTGATTGGCCAGGTGTTACAACATTAAGATGAAGATGTTACCACAAAGAGATCACGTGATTGGCCAGGTGTTACAACATACATTAAGATGAGGATGTTAACACAAAGAGATCACGTGATTGTTACAGCATTAAGATGAGGATATTAACACAAAGAGTTCACGTGATTGGCCAGGTGTTACAGCATTAAAATGATGCTGTTAATACAAAGAGATCACGTGATTGGCCAGATGTTACAACATTAAGATGAAGATGTTAATACAAAGAGATCACGTGATTGGCTAGGTGTTACAACATTAAGATGGGGATGTTAATACAAAGAGATCACGTGATTGTTACAGCATTAAGATGAGGATGTTAATACAAAGAGATCACGTGATTGGCCAGGTGTTACAACATTAAGATGAGGATGTTAATACAAAGAGATCACGTGATTGGCCAGGTGTTACAACATTAAGATGAGGATGTTAATACAAAGAGATCACGTGATTGGCCAGGTATCACAACATTAAGATGAGGATGTTAATACAAAGAGATCACGTGATTGGACAGGTGTTACAATATTAAGATGAGGATGTTAATACAAAGAGATCACGTGATTGGTCAGGTGTTACAACATTAAGATGATGATGTTAACACAAAGAGATCACGTGATTGGCCAGGTGTTACACCATTAAGATGGGGATGTTAATACAAAGAGATCACGTGATTGGCCAGGTGTTACAACATTAAGATGATGATGTTAATACAAAGAGATCATGTGATTGGCCAGGTGTTACAACATTAAGATGATGCTGTTAATACAAAGAGATCACATGATTGGCCAGGTGTTACAACATTAAGATGAGGATGTTAACACAAAGAGATCACGTGATTGGCCAGGTGTTACAACATTAAGATGAGGATGTTAACACAAAGAGATCACGTGATTGGTCATGTGTTACAACATTAAGATGAGGATGTAACACAAAGAGATCACGTGATTGGCCAGGTGTTACAACATTAAGATGGGGATGTTAAAACAAAGAGATCACGTGATTGGCCAGGTGTTACAACATTAAGATGAGGATGTTAATACAAAGAGATCACGTGATTGGCCATGTGTTACAACATTAAGATGAGGATGTTACCACAAAGAGATCACGTGATTGGCCAGGTGTTACAGCATTAAGATGATGCTGTTAATACAAAGAGATCACGTGATTGGCCGGGTGTTACAACATTAAGATGAAGATGTTAATACAAAGAGATCACGTGATTGGCCAGGTGTCACAACATTAAGATGAGGATGTTAATACAAAGAGATCACGTGATTGGCCAAGTGTTACAACATTAAGATGAGGATGTTAATACAAAGAGATCACGTGATTGGCCAGGTGTTACAACATTAAGATAAGGATGTTAATACAAGGAGATCACGTGATTGGCCATGGTGTTACAACATTAAGATGAGGATGTTAACACAAAGAGATCACGTGATTGGCCAGGTGTTACAACATTAAGATGAAGATGTTACCACAAAGAGATCACGTGATTGGCCAGGTGTTACAACATACATTAAGATGAGGATGTTAACACAAAGAGATCACGTGATTGTTACAGCATTAAGATGAGGATATTAACACAAAGAGTTCACGTGATTGGCCAGGTGTTACAGCATTAAAATGATGCTGTTAATACAAAGAGATCACGTGATTGGCCAGATGTTACAACATTAAGATGAAGATGTTAATACAAAGAGATCACGTGATTGGCCAGGTGTTACAACATTAAGATGGGGATGTTAATACAAAGAGATCACGTGATTGTTACAGCATTAAGATGAGGATGTTAATACAAAGAGATCACGTGATTGGTCAGGTGTTACAACATTAAGATGATGATGTTAACACAAAGAGATCACGTGATTGGCCAGGTGTTACAACATTAAGATGGGGATGTTAATACAAAGAGATCACGTGATTGGCCAGGTGTTACAACATTAAGATGATGATGTTAATACAAAGAGATCATGTGATTGGCCAGGTGTTACAACATTAAGATGATGCTGTTAATACAAAGAGATCACATGATTGGCCAGGTGTTACAACATTAAGATGAGGATGTTAACACAAAGAGATCACGTGATTGGCCAGGTGTTACAACATTAAGATGAGGATGTTAACACAAAGAGATCACGTGATTGGTCATGTGTTACAACATTAAGATGAGGATGTAACACAAAGAGATCACGTGATTGGCCAGGTGTTACAACATTAAGATGGGGATGTTAATACAGAGATCACGTGATGGGCCAGGTGTTACAACATTAAGATGAGGATGTTAAAACAAAGAGATCACGTGATTGGCCAGGTGTTACAACATTAAGATGAGGATGTTAATACAAAGAGATCACGTGATTGGCCATGTGTTACAACATTAAGATGAGGATGTTACCACAAAGAGATCACGTGATTGGCCAGGTGTTACAGCATTAAGATGAAGATGTTACCACAAAGAGATCACGTGATTGGCCAGGTGTTACAACATTAAGATGAGGATGTTAATACAAAGAGATCACGTGATTGGCCATGTGTTACAACATTAAGATGAGGATGTTAACACAAAAAGATCACGTGATTGTTACAGCATTAAGATGAGGATGTTAACACAAAGAGATCACGTGATTCGCCAGGTGTTACAGCATTAAGATGATGCTGTTAATACAAAGAGATCACGTGATTGGCCGGGTGTTACAACATTAAGATGAAGATGTTAATACAAAGAGATCACGTGATTGGCCAGGTGTTACAACATTAAGATGATGATGTTAATACAAAGAGATCACGTGATTGGCCAGGTGTTACAGCATTAAGATGATGCTGTTAATACAAAGAGATCACGTGATTGGCGCTGTGTTACAACATTAAGATGAAGATGTTACCACAAAGAGATCACGTGATTGGCCAGGTGTTACAACATTAAGATGGGGATGTTAATACAAAGAGATCACGTGATTGGCCAGGTGTTACAACATTAAGATGATGATGTTAATACAAAGAGATCATGTGATTGGCCAGGTGTTACAACATTAAGATGATGCTGTTAATACAAAGAGATCACATGATTGGCCAGGTGTTACAACATTAAGATGAGGATGTTAACACAAAGAGATCACGTGAATGGCCAGGTGTTACAACATTAAGATAGGGATGTTAACACAAAGAGATCACGTGATTGGTCATGTGTTACAACATTAAGATGAGGATGTTAGCACAAAGAGATCACGTGATTGGCCAGGTGTTACAACATTAAGATGAAGATGTTACCACAAAGAGATCACGTGATTGGCCAGGTGTTACAACATTAAGATGGGGATGTTAATACAAAGAGATCACGTGATTGGCCAGGTGTTACAACATTAAGATGAGGATGTTAATACAAAGAGATCACGTGATTGGCCAGGTGTTACAACATTAAGATGAGGATGTTAATAGAAAGACATCACGTGATTGGCCATGTGTTACAACTTTAAGATGAGGATGTTACCACAAAGAGATCACGTGATTGGCCAGGTGTTACAGCATTAAGATGAAGATGTTACCACAAAGAGATCACGTGATTGGCCAGGTGTTACATCATTAAGATGAAGATGTTACCACAAAGAGATCACGTGATTGGCCTGGTATTACAGCATTAAGATGAGGATGTTAATACAAAGAGATCACGTGATTGGCCAGGTGTTACACCATTAAGATGATGATATTAATACAAAGAGATCACGTGATTGGCGATGTGTTACAACATTAAGATGAAGATGTTACCACAAAGAGATCGCGTGATTGGCCAGGTGTTACAGCATTAAGATGATGCTGTTAATACAAAGGGATCACGTGATTGGCGATGTGTTACAACATTAAGATGAAGATGTTACCACAAAGAGATCACGTGATTGGCCAGGTGTTACAACATTAAGAAGAGGATGTTAACACAAAGAGATCACGTGATTGGCCAGGTGTTACAACATTAAGATGAAGATGTTACCACAAAGAGATCACGTGATTGGCCAGGTGTTACAACACTAAGATGAGGATGTTAATACAAAGTGATCACGTGATTGGCCATGTGTTACAACATTAAGATGAGGATGTTACCACAAAGAGATCACGTGATTGGCCAGGTATTACAGCATTAAGATGAAGATTTACCACAAAGAGATCACATGATTGGCCAGGTGTTACATCATTAAGATGAAGATGTTACCACAAAGAGATCACGTGATTGGCCTGGTGTTACAGCATTAAGATGAGGATGTTAATACCAAGAGATTACGTGATTGGCCAGGTGTTACAACATTAAGATAATGATGTTAATACAAAGAGATCACGTGATTGGCCAGGTGTTACAGCATTAAGATGATGCTGTTAATACAAAGAGATCACGTGATTGGCCAGGTGTTACAGCATTACGATGATGCTGTTAATACAAAGAGATCACGTGATTGGCGATGTGTTACAACATTAAGATGAAGATGTTACCACAAAGAGATCACGTGATTGGCCAGGTGTTACAACATTAAGATGAAGATGTTAACACCAAGAGATCACGTGATTGTTACAGCATTAGGATGAGGATATTAACACAAAGAGATCACGTGATTGGCCAGGTGTTACAGCATTAAGATGATGATGTTAATACAAAGAGATCACGTGATTGGCCAGATGTTACAACATTAAGATGAAGATGTTAATACAAAGAGATCACGTGATTGGCCAGGTGTTACAACATTAAGATGAGGATGTTAATTCAAAGAGATCACGTGTTTGTTACAGCATTAAGATGAGGATGTGAATACAAAGAGATCACGTGATTGGCCAGGTGTTACAACATTAAGATGAGGATGTTAATACAAAGAGATCACCTGATTGGCCAGGTGTTACAACATTAAGATGAGGATGTTAATACAAAGAGATCACGGGATTGACCAGGTGTCACAACATTAAGATGAGGATGATAATACAAAGAGATCACGTGATTGGCCAGGTGTTACAATATTAAGATGAGGATGTTAATACAAAGAGATCACGTGATTGGCCAGGTGTTACAACATTAAGATGATGATGTTAACACAAAGAGATCACGTGATTGGCTAGGTGTTACAACATTAAGATGGGGATGTTAATACAAAGAGATCACGTGATTGGCCAGGTGTTACAACATTAAGATGATGATGTTAATACAAAGAGATCACGTGATTGGCCAGGTGTTACAACATTAAGATGATGCTGTTAATACAAAGAGATCACATGATTCGCCAGGTGTTACAACATTAAGATGAGGATGTTAACACAAAGAGATCACGTGATTGGCCAGGTGTTACAACATTAAGATGAGGATGTTAACACAAAGAGATCACGTGATTGGTCGTGTTACAACATTAAGATGAGGATGTTAACACAAAGAGCTCACGTGATTGGCCAGGTGTTACAATATTAAGATGAAGATGTTACCACAAAGAGATCACGGGATTGGCCAGGTGTTACAACATTAAGATGGGGATGTTAATACAAAGAGATCACGTGATTGGCCAGGTGTTACAACATTAAGATGAGGATGTTAATACAAAGAGATCACGTGATTGGCCAGGTGTTACAACATTAAGATGAGGATGTTAATACAAAGAGATCACGTGATTGGCCAGGTGTTACAACATTAAGATGAGGATGTTAATACAAAGAGATCACGTGATTGGCCAGGTGTTACAACATTAAGATCAGGATGTTACCACAAAGAGATCACGTGATTGGTGATGTGTTACAACATTAAGATGAAGATGTTACCACAAAGAGGTCACGTGATTGGCCAGGTGTTACAACATTAAGATGAGGATGTTAACACAAAGAGATCACGTGATTGGCCAGGTGTTAAAACATTAAGATGAAGATGTTACCACAAAGAGATCACGTGATTGGCCAGGTGTTACAACATTAAGATGGGGATGTTAATACAAAGAGATCACGTGATTGGCCATGTGTTACAACATTAAGATGAGGATGTTAATACAAAGAGATCACGTGATTGGTCAGGTGTTACAACATTAAGATGAGGATGTTAATACAAAGTGATCACGTGATTGGCCATGTGTTACAACATTAAGATGAGGATGTTACCACAATGAGATCACGTGATTGGCCAGGTGTTACAGCATTAAGATGAAGATGTTACCACAAAGAGATCACGTGATTGGCCAGGTGTTACATCATTAAGATGAGGATGTTAATACAAGGAGATTACGTGATTGGCCAGGTGTTACAACATTAAGATGATGATGTTAATACAAAGAGATCACGTGATTGGCCAGGTGTTACAGCATTAAGATGATGCTGTTACCACAAAGAGATCACGTGATTGGCGAGGTGTTACAACATTAAGATGAGGATGTTAACACAAAGAGATCACGTGATTGTTACAGCATTAAGATGAGGATATTAACACAAAGAGATCACGTGATTGGCCAGGTGTTACAGCATTAAGATGATGCTGTTAATACAAAGAGATCACGTGATTGGCCAGATGTACAACATTAAGATGAAGATGTTACCACAAAGAGATCACGTGATTGGCCAGGTGTTACAACATTAAGATGAGGATGTTAACACAGAGATCACGTGATTGTTACAGCATTAAGATGAGGATATTAACACAAAGAGATCTCGTGATTGGCCAGGTGTTACACCATTAAGATGATGCTGTTAATACAAAGAGATCACGTGATTGGCCAGATGTTACAACATTAAGATGAAGATGTTAATACAAAGAGATCACGTGATTGGCCAGGTGTTACAACATTAAGATGAGGATGTTAATACAAAGAAATCACGTGATTGTTACAACATTAAGATGAGGATGTTAATACAAAGAGATCACGTGATTGGCCAGGTGTTACAACATTAAGATGAGGATGTTAATACAAAGAGATCACGTGATTGGCCAGGTGTCACAACATTAAGATGAGGATGTTAACACAAAGAGATCACGTGATTGGCGATGTGTTACAACATTAAGATGAAGATGTTAATACAAAGAGATCACGTGATTGGCTAGGTGTTACAACATTAAGATGATGATGTTACCACAAAGAGATCACTTGATTGGCCAGGTGTTACAGCATCTGATGATGTTACCACAAAGAGATCACGTGATTGGCCAGGTGTTACACCATTAAGATGAAGATGTTAACACAAAGAGATCACGTGATTGACCAGGTGTTACAACATTAAGATGAGGATGTTAACACAAAGAGATCACGTGATTGTTACAGCATTAAGATGAGGATGTTACCACAAAGAGATCACGTGATTGACCAGGTGTTACATCATTAAGATGAGGATGTTAACACAAAGAGATCACGTGATTGGCCAGGTGTTACACCATTAAGATGAGGATGTTACCACAAAGAGATCATGTGATTGGCCAGGTGTTACAACATTAAGATGATGCTGTTAATACAAAGAGATCACGTGATTGGCCAGGTGTTACAACATTAAGATGAGGATGTTACCACAAAGAGATCACGTGATTGACCAGGTGTTACAACATTAAGATAATGCTGTTAATACAAAGAGATCACGTGATTGGCGATGTGTTACAACATTAAGATGAATATGTTAATATAAAGAGATCACATGATTGGCGATGTGTTACAACATTAAGATGATGATGTTAACACAAAGAGATCACGTGATTGGCCAGGTGTTACAGCATTAAGATGAGGATGTTAATACAAAGAGATCACGTGATTGGCCAGGTGTTACAGCATTAAGATGATGATGTCAATACAAGGGATCACGTGATTGGCGATGTGTTACAACATTAAGATGAAGATGTTACCACAAAGAGATCACGTGATTGGCCAGGTGTTACAACATTAAGATGAGGATGTTAACACAAAGAGATCACGTGATTGTTACAGCATTAAGATGAGGATATTAACACAAAGAGATCACGTGATTGGCCAGGTGTTACAGCATTAAGATGATGCTGTTAATACAAAGAGATCACGTGATTGGCCAGATGTTACAACATTAAGATGAAGATGTTAATACAAAGAGATCACGTGATTGGCCAGGTGTTACAACATTAAGATGAGGATGTTAATACAAAGAAATCACGTGATTGTTACAACATTAAGATGAGGATGTTAATACAAAGAGATCACGTGATTGTTACAACATTAAGATGAGGATGTTAATACAAAGAGATCACGTGATTGGCCAGGTGTCACAACATTAAGATGAGGATGTTAACACAAAGAGATCACGTGATTGGCTAGTTGTTACAACATTAAGATGATGATGTTACCACAAAGAGATCATTTGATTGGCCAGGTGTTACAGCATCTGATGATGTTACCACAAAGAGATCACGTGATTGGCCAGGTGTTACACCATTAAGATGAAGATGTTAACACAAAGAGATCACGTGATTGACCAGGTGTTACGACATTAAGATGAGGATGTTAACACAAAGAGATCACGTGATTGTTACAGCATTAAGATGAGGATGTTACCACAAAAAGATCACGTGATTGACCAGGTGTTACAACATTAAGATGAGGATGGTAACACAAAGAGATCACGTGATTGGCCAGGTGTTACACCATTAAGATGAGGATGTTACCACAAAGAGATCATGTGATTGGCCAGGTGTTACAACATTAAGATGATGCTGTTAATACAAAGAGATCACGTGATTGGCCAGGTGTTACAACATTAAGATGAGGATGTTACCACAAAGAGATCACGTGATTGACCAGGTGTTACAACATTAAGATAATGCTGTTAATACAAAGAGATCACGTGATTGGCGATGTGTTACAACATTAAGATGAATATGTTAATATAAAGAGATCACATGATTGGCGATGTGTTACAACATTAAGATGATGATGTTAACACAAAGAGATCACGTGATTGGCCAGGTGTTACAACATTAAGATGATGATGTTAATACAATGAGATCACGTGATTGGCCAGGTGTTATAACATTAAGATGAAGATGTTAATACAAAGAGATCACGTGATTGGTCAGGTGTTACAACATTAAGATGATGCTGTTAATACAAAGAGATCACGTGATTGGCCAGGTGTTACAACATTAAGATGGGGATGTTAATACAAAGAGATCACGTGATTGGCCAGGTGTTACAACATTAAGATGAGGATGTTAAAACAAAGAGATCACGTGATTGGCCAGGTGTTAGAACATTAAGATGAGGATGTTAAAACAAAGAGATCACGTGATTGGTCAGGTGTTACAACATTAAGATGGGGATGTTAAAACAAAGAGATCACGTGATTGGTCAGGTGTTACAACATTAAGATGGGGATGTTAAAACAAAGAGATCACGTGATTGGCGAGGTGTTACAACATTAAGATGAGGATGTTAACACAAAGAGATCACGTGATTGTTACAGCATTAAGATGAGGATATTAACACAAAGAGATCACGTGATTGGCCAGGTGTTACAGCATTAAGATGATGCTGTTAATACAAAGAGATCACGTGATTGGCCAGATGTACAACATTAAGATGAAGATGTTACCACAAAGAGATCACGTGATTGGCCAGGTGTTACAACATTAAGATGAGGATGTTAACACAAAGAGATCACGTGATTCTTACAGCATTAAGATGAGGATATTAACACAAAGAGATCACGTGATTGGCCAGGTGTTACAGCATTAAGATGATGCTGTTAATACAAAGAGATCACGTGATTGGCCAGATGTTACAACATTAAGATGAAGATGTTAATACAAAGAGATCACGTGATTGGCCAGGTGTTACAACATTAAGATGAGGATGTTAATACAAAGAAATCACGTGATTGTTACAACATTAAGATGAGGATGTTAATACAAAGAGATCACGTGATTGGCCAGGTGTTACAACATTAAGATGAGGATGTTAATACAAAGAGATCACGTGATTGGCCAGGTGTCACAACATTAAGATGAGGATGTTAACACAAAGAGATCACGTGATTGGCGATGTGTTACAACATTAAGATGAAGATGTTAATACAAAGAGATCACCTGATTGGCTAGGTGTTACAACATTAAGATGATGATGTTACCACAAAGAGATCACTTGATTGGCCAGGTGTTACAGCATCTGATGATGTTACCACAAAGAGATCACGTGATTGGCCAGGTGTTACACCATTAAGATGAAGATGTTAACACAAAGAGATCACGTGAATGACCAGGTGTTACAACATTAAGATGAGGATCTTAACACAAAGAGATCACGTGATTGTTACAGCATTAAGATGAGGATGTTACCACAAAGAGATCACGTGATTGACCAGGTGTTACATCATTAAGATGAGGATGTTAACACAAAGAGATCACGTGATTGGCCAGGTGTTACACCATTAAGATGAGGATGTTACCACAAAGAGATCATGTGATTTGCCAGGTGTTACAACATTAAGATGATGCTGTTAATACAAAGAGATCACGTGATTGGCCAGGTGTTACAACATTAAGATGAGGATGTTACCACAAAGAGATCACGTGATTGACCAGGTGTTACAACATTAAGATAATGCTGTTAATACAAAGAGATCACGTGATTGGCGATGTGTTACAACATTAAGATGAATATGTTAATATAAAGAGATCACATGATTGGCGATGTGTTACAACATTAAGATGATGATGTTAACACAAAGAGATCACGTGATTGGCCAGGTGTTACAGCATTAAGATGAGGATGTTAATACAAAGAGATCACGTGATTGGCCAGGTGTTACAGCATTAAGATGATGCTGTTAATACAAAGAGATCACGTGATTGGCCAGATGTTACAACATTAAGATGAAGATGTTAATACAAAGAGATCACGTGATTGGCCAGGTGTTACAACATTAAGATGAGGATGTTAATACAAAGAAATCACGTGATTGTTACAACATTAAGATGAGGATGTTAATACAAAGAGATCACGTGATTGGCCAGGTGTTACAACATTAAGATGAGGATGTTAATACAAAGAGATCACGTGATTGGCCAGGTGTCACAACATTAAGATGAGGATGTTAACACAAAGAGATCACGTGATTGGCTAGTTGTTACAACATTAAGATGATGATGTTACCACAAAGAGATCACTTGATTGGCCAGGTGTTACAGCATCTGATGATGTTACCACAAAGAGATCACGTGATTGGCCAGGTGTTACACCATTAAGATGAAGATGTTAACACAAAGAGATCACGTGATTGACCAGGTGTTACGACATTAAGATGAGGATGTTAACACAAAGAGATCACGTGATTGTTACAGCATTAAGATGAGGATGTTACCACAAAGAGATCACGTGATTGACCAGGTGTTACAACATTAAGATGAGGATGGTAACACAAAGAGATCACGTGATTGGCCAGGTGTTACACCATTAAGATGAGGATGTTACCACAAAGAGATCATGTGATTGGCCAGGTGTTACAACATTAAGATGATGCTGTTAATACAAAGAGATCACGTGATTGGCCAGGTGTTACAACATTAAGATGAGGATGTTACCACAAAGAGATCACGTGATTGACCAGGTGTTACAACATTAAGATAATGCTGTTAATACAAAGAGATCACGTGATTGGCGATGTGTTACAACATTAAGATGAATATGTTAATATAAAGAGATCACATGATTGGCGATGTGTTACAACATTAAGATGATGATGTTAACACAAAGAGATCACGTGATTGGCCAGGTGTTACAACATTAAGATGATGATGTTAATACAATGAGATCACGTGATTGGCCAGGTGTTATAACATTAAGATGAAGATGTTAATACAAAGAGATCACGTGATTGGTCAGGTGTTACAACATTAAGATGATGCTGTTAATACAAAGAGATCACGTGATTGGCCAGGTGTTACAACATTAAGATGGGGATGTTAATACAAAGAGATCACGTGATTGGCCAGGTGTTACAACATTAAGATGAGGATGTTAAAACAAAGAGATCACGTGATTGGCCAGGTGTTAGAACATTAAGATGAGGATGTTAAAACAAAGAGATCACGTGATTGGTCAGGTGTTACAACATTAAGATGGGGATGTTAAAACAAAGAGATCACGTGATTGGTCAGGTGTTACAACATTAAGATGAAGATGTTAATACAAAGAGATCACGTGATTGGCCACGTGTTACAATATTAAGATGAGGATGTTAATACAAAGAGATCACGTGATTGGCCAGGTGTTACAACATTAAGATGATGATGTTAATACAAAGAGATCACGTGATTGGCCAGGTGTTACAACATTAAGATGAGGATGTTAAAACAAAGAGATCACGTGATTGGCCAGGTGTTACAGCATTAAGATGGGGATGTTAAAACAAAGAGATCACGTGATTGGTCAGGTGTTACGACATTAAGATGAAGATGTTAATACAAAGAGATCACGTGATTGGCCAGGTGTTACAACATTAAGATGAGGATGTTAATACAAAGAGATCACGTGATTGGCCAGGTGTTACAACATTAAGATGAGGATGTTAATACAAAGAGATTACGTGATTGGCCAGGTGTTACAACATTAAGATGAGGATGTTAAAACAAAGAGATCACGTGATTGGCCAGGTGTTACAACATTAAGATGAGGATGCTAATACAAAGAGATCACATGATTGGTCAGGTGTTACAACATTAAGATGAAGATGTTAATACAAAGACCTCGCCTGATTGGTCAGGGGTTGCAACACTAAGATGATGCTGTTAATACAAAGAGATCACGTGATTGGCCAGGTGTTACAACATTAAGATGGGGATGTTAATACAAAGAGATCACGTGATTGGCCAGGTGTTACAACATTAAGATGAGGATGTTAAAACAAAGAGATCACGTGATTGGCCAGGTGTTAGAACATTAAGATGAGGATGTTAAAACAAAGAGATCACGTGATTGGTCAGGTGTTACAACATTAAGATGGGGATGTTAAAACAAAGAGATCACGTGATTGGTCAGGTGTTACAACATTAAGATGAAGATGTTAATACAAAGAGATCACGTGATTGGCCACGTGTTACAATATTAAGATGAGGATGTTAATACAAAGAGATCACGTGATTGGCCAGGTGTTACAACATTAAGATGATGATGTTAATACAAAGAGATCACGTGATTGGCCAGGTGTTACAACATTAAGATGAGGATGTTAAAACAAAGAGATCACGTGATTGGCCAGGTGTTACAGCATTAAGATGGGGATGTTAAAACAAAGAGATCACGTGATTGGTCAGGTGTTACGACATTAAGATGAAGATGTTAATACAAAGAGATCACGTGATTGGCCAGGTGTTACAACATTAAGATGAGGATGTTAATACAAAGAGATCACGTGATTGGCCAGGTGTTACAACATTAAGATGAGGATGTTAATACAAAGAGATCACGTGATTGGCCAGGTGTTACAACATTAAGATGAGGATGTTAAAACAAAGAGATCACGTGATTGGCCAGGTGTTACAACATTAAGATGAGGATGCTAATACAAAGACCTCGCCTGATTGGTCAGGGGTTGCAACACTAAGATGAGGATGTTAAAACAAAGAGCTCGTGTGATTGGCCAGGTGATGCAACATTAAGATGAATATGTTATCACAAAGAACTCGCGTGATTGGTCAGGTGATGCAACATTAAGATGAAGATGTTAACAAAATACCTCCCGTGATTGGCCAGGTGTGTTGCAACACTAGTGTCGTACTGCTGTCATGGCATGATTCTGACGTCATTGAGCAAATTCGTTTGGGTGAGTTTTACAACACAGTTGATCAAGTTCGGTTCGCTAACCATAGTGAATAATAGTTAACTAGACACCAAGCGAACTTGAAATACTTAACTAGCTACTTAACTATAGTCAGGCGAGCACCCGAGATCGGTTACAATTGCTTAGCTCGAAATTTGAGTAAAATTCAAAATAGCTGACACCCGTCGCTTGCCACGGGTAAATTCACATAAGCATGTGAATATTTTCATAACCTATGTACGTTTGATGACGTTATGGTGTCCTACTGTAAATCAATGTTCTCAAGGCCTAATCACTTTCCACTTTACCGCATATTGTCAATTTCTAACGTTTTAGCGTCTCAATATACTTATTTTCTTACGCCATCAAAACAGCCGAGAGGAAGGGTTAACCGAGACTGGCACCCGGCTCCAAATATTCTAAAATTGTAATTCAATAGGGAATCGGGTAGCAATTATCAATAGTTAACCATCCGTCATTGGATTCACGTGGCCAATGAGCATGATCAGTAAACAAACTAACTGACTATTTTTTATCGATCCGAACTTGACCCTCGGCAGGATATCTCATGGCCATATAATGGATCTTTCCAGTTTTAGCCATGCCCCGCCCATCTCTATCTAAGCTCCACCCACACCTCGCCCGTGTTGGAATCGATCGATCTCTGAACGACCTGACTATCAATTTCCAGAAAACTATACAGGTAAGCTATTGAATATTTTGGAACTAATTTGACTGGCCGCTGTTGATGCCTATAGCATGTTTTTTAAATAGCAGAACTTACAATTCGTACAACGTGTCGGACTATTAAGAGTTTAAAGACGGCCCAAATAGAATCATCTATGACGTAATGATTATGACGTACGTTATCATACACGCTGCCTAGCTCATTATTACGTCATATAACGTCAGATGATAGATGGATACTCTTGAAAGATAAATTAATCAAGTTGATTCCATTATGACGACATAATCATAACATGCTATAACTCACTAGACATGACACAACAAGTTGCAAACAACAAATTGTATACTGAATTAATCTATTGTAACGAATACTATGCAGAATATGTTAGGCAGATTTGACCGGAAGTGGTTGCTGCATAGGGCAGCAATATCTTCCCGTCAAATTAGTCTCAAAATATAAAATAATTTACGTAAGCAATTGTACTGAGCCCCTTATGCTGAAATGGTGGTGTTGATATACTTAAATGTGCACTCACCTGCGTGCGCACAGACACGCAGGGGTGAGTAAGTCACTTGCAGGCTGACGTCACAATCATGAATGCAATAAAGAAAATGACGTACCTAGCTCCGTCATGAACATTTGAAATCCACTGCCACATGTACGAGTAATGGATAGGCCGTGTTCTCATTGGCGAGTTAATCGGGAATAACGTCATACCTCAGTATAATAATGTATTCTTAGTATGATTCATGCAGCAATTTTAGTATTTTTTCTGTATTTGTACAAACATGTAGTGTATATTATTTTATAGTAGTGTACATAGTGTATATATGTTTGAGGGCCTCGTTAACATCAGGCAACTGACGATTTACCATCGTGAAATAAAGATGATTATTATTATTATTATTATTATTATTATTATTATTATTATTATTATTATTAACTAACAATTGTGGATTTTGAACTAGCAGTTGTGGGGTTTGCTCTCTCTCTAATAAATAAGTGTAACATCTACATATTTCAGACTTCTGATCGCATTCTATTGAGCATCTAGTCTAAGTAGATATCATGATAGGCATCCCAAGGCAGAAGATGCAATACAGAACGGGTAATATATCAATAAGAGTAGGCATTTTCAAAGCGATTTTAAAACAGTCGGTGATCTAGGACAGATACAGAATAATATATTATATATATCGCCACGTCGAGCATGTGGTGATACCTATCGACATATCACAACATAGGCCATAGATATAGGAGTATAAAACGCTAAATCAGTTAGACATGTGACTACGTGTCTTGAGGACTAACCGTATTATGACTCACATGCGGCATATAGTAGCCCTAGCCAGAACGGGCCTATGCCTAATTGGGGCCCAGGGATAAATAGCTGTGGGGCCCCCTTATTGGGTGGTTCAATGAGGGAAGTACTACTACTACTACTACTACTACTACTACTACTACTACTACTACTACTACTACTACTACTACTACGACTACTGCCACTACCACTACCACTACCACTACTACTACTACTACTACTACTACTACTACTACTACTACTACCAACTAAAATAAAGTCGCCACGTATGTGTCAAAATGTTGTTGATTATTTTGAAACTATTTATTAAAATCTGGTGCTTCCTGAGGCGGCACTAGCTTCAAGTAAAATTAGTTTCAAAATATCCAACAGCTTACGTGTATCATGACCCTAAGGCGTGATACTGGGATTAAAAGGTGTGATACTGGGATTAAAAGGTGTGATACTGGGATTAAAAGTTTCAAATGGGTAAAATGCGATAATTATTTGTCCTTTTTGGGATTGTATTTGGGACCCTGGGGCCTCTATCCTAGTTAGCCATTCTCTTAATCCGGGTTTGACCTTAACTGTATCAAGTATATGTGCCGGTTACCTACAAAACACGCATGGTTTTATTAACGCTTAGATGCCAATGTACCAGTTTCATTAGGATAAACATAATTAAGCATATCATTGAAGATTTGTCAGAAAGCCTCTCTATCCATCCCGGTAATGTGATAATCAGATCGTGCTGTATTGAATGACGCGAATGGAGATCAGCTTCATAAATCATACATTGTATAATCAGCTTTCCGTCATGCAGCTTACAAATTAACCTGTCTAGAGAAACCACTTCATGGACCATCTAAATCTAGTTACTAAGCATAGATGGTCACCTAGTATAAGCCAGTTGTCATATGAAAGGGCGGGTGTGGTCACACGATTGTGATTGCTTAGGACGGGTGATTCTGTGACCACCAATCTTAACGAATCACTACCGTGTGGCTTCCAAAAGGCAAGCGCCCGTTATAGACAGGTTTACCTGTATTTCTTCTTTCCTAAAGCAACTTCCGACAGTGAATGTCAGTATCTATCTATCTATATATCAGACATTTATAGTTTGCAATTACAGAATAGTGCATAAAAATGTGGCATTTACTTCTGATTCTGAAACCGGGATTTATATTCAATTATTTCCTAAGTATGGTCCATCTTATCTCGACTATTAACTCGCCGCTGACACAGACAGCGTATAAACAGTAAGGGAATTTTCTTAAATATTTTCGCTGTCGAACCCAGAATGAGGGATTTGTGTGCTCTTCATATTCCAACCACTGCAACAATGAGGCATACTATAAAGTGCAAGAGAATTGGCGAATTATAGGCTATATAATAAGTAATAGTTAGCGGGGAAATAAATTATACCCCGCACGTGTGTATGCGTGCGCGGGTGTTATTACGCTCGTGCATGCGCCACAATGTATTAGTATACTCGGTCTCACCTTCAATAAGTTGTAACGTTGAATACGCTTTCATGGTAGCAAAGTCAGAGATTGTATTGCGTTTAATGAGCACCTTTCTGTGGTCGTCCTGAACAAGGAGGTCCCCTGGATAGACATTCATACTTCTCTCCAAGGAACTCCGTCTTCGAGGCTGAGGAGTACTCCCACAACTACTGCAATCATAAAAATGATAATGCTGAGTTCAATAAAAAGGTCAACAACAACAACAACAACAACAACACGGCGGCGGCGATAACGGCGGCGGCGAAGACGACGACGATGTCACCGACGATGATTTGCACACTGGGTCAAAGGGGTTGTTCGCGCGGGGGCAATGGCAAGAGGGGGGGGGGGGGGGTGTGTGTGTGTCTATGACTGTATATGAATGTGCGCGTGCACGCACATGCCTGTACCCATCTTGATGAAGAATTAACCCGCAAATTGTGTACTACAGCTAATAAATAATAGAGAAATATAACTTATAGCCGATGGTGCTGATAATGGCACGTGTGAAATGACGATAGACGGTATTTATAACGTACTATTGATCTAATTAAATCAAAAGTTTAAAATCAATTTGACTGAGACTTAGTAACATTTGGTTTACTATCCATTGACATCAGATGTTTGCCTATTCATGTTGTGAAAGAATAGCCCCGCAAACCCCCACCCACCCCTCCCCACCCACCCAATCATTTAATGTTTTCCCAAAGCATGCCAGCACACACGTTTCAACGTTCGCAAGTGGCATGCACATATATTAGTTAAATTTATTAGATGTTATATTTTCTGCCAGTTATGTATACATTGACTGCCTATTAGTATACAGAACACCGTAGGAATCCAGTTTATCCATCACTCATCTGACGTTATAATCGATTACGTGGCGTGTAGGATGACGTTATAAGCATATAGTTCGTCAGGTTGTACACCCCATGATTTACTATTTAATACGCATGTTGTTGAATATTTTGAAACTAATTTGACTGGGCGCTTCAAAACATTCAACACCTTACCTGTATATTTTTCTGGAAATTGAGATTTAGAGAGTACGGGAATCGATCGGGCCCAACACGGTCGGAACGTCGGTGGAGCTTAGCTAGAGATGGACGGGGCATAGCCAAAACGGGATTCCTTCATTAATACGTCAATCGTTTCAAGGTGATATTCAACTGTAGAGCCTTATAGTCCGAGAAACCTTAAGATTCGCACGTCTGAAGAAGGGAAATCCGATCTGACATTTACAAATAACATATTATTTAGTTATGCATCTATTGGCCATAGCTTTGCTGCATAAATGTTTAACGCTAATGCAGCATCGAGATTGGCCTTCAAAGAGGTGCGTACTACCACGATGCTTAACCGTAGCTATAGAGCATCGTAGACAAAGGGTTGACGATCTTTTAATTTTTAAATAGAAATTACTAATAGTCGGATTTATATGATGTAAATGAGATTTAAAAAAAAATTATGAATAAGAGCTTTGAGAAACAGGTTGAGATGCTTCTGTAGGGCAGTGTATAAGCGAGTTATCTCGCTGAAAGGGCCGCCCAACTTCCAATGTAAGGTTAATTAATGGACTACAGAATGTGAAGTACAATCGAGGAATCAGTCTTAGCTATTCCACGCCCATTTTTTGCTAAGCTCCACCCACACTTCGGCCGTGTTGGGATCGATCCCTGAACTCTCTGACTGTGAATTTCCAGAAAAATATACTGGTAAGTTGTTGAACATTTAAAAACTAATTTGACTGGGTGCTGTTGCTGCATATGGCAGCAACAACGTAGAGTAAAAATAGTTTCAAAATATTCAGCATGTTTAATAACTAGGAAAGACACAGATTCGTACAACCTGGCGGATTACTAAGCGTTTAAGACGGACTAAATAGTCATTCATGACGTAATTGATTATGACGTCAGCATACACGTCACGTAGCTGATTATGACGCCATATGATCGACTGGGAAACTAGATTCCTAAATTACAAGCATTTTCTAAGTCCCATTTCAGTGTACCATGTCTATAGTGGTTCATCGTATCTGTATATGTACCTATAGCGTTTCTCAGTACCTGTATGTGTATCTATACCGGTACACCGTACCTGTATGTGCATCTATAGTGGTTCATCATACCTGTATGTGTATCTATATTGGTTCATCATAACTGTATGTGTATCTATAGTGGTTCATCGTACATGTATGTGTATCTATAGTAGTTCATCATACCTGTATGTGTATCTATAGTGGTGCATCATACCAGTATGTGTAATATAGTGGTTCACCATACCTGTATGTGTAACATAGTCGTTCATCGTACCTGTATGTGTATCTATAGTGGTTCATCGTACATGTATGTGTAATATAGTGGTTCACCATACCTGTATGTGTATCTTTCGTGTTTCACCGTAACTGTATGTGTATTTACAGCGGTTCACCATGCCTATAGTGGTTCACCGTACGTGTATATGTATCTATAGTGGTTCACCGTAAGTGTATATGTATCTATAGTGGTTCATCGTACCTGTATGTGTATCTGTAGTCGTTCATCATACCTGTATGTGAATCTATAGTGTTTCTCAGTACCTGTATATGTATCTGTAGTGATTCATCATAACTGTATGTGTATCTATAGTGGTTCGTCGTACCTGTATGTGTATCTATAGTGGTTCATCATACCTGTATGTGTATCTATAGTGGTTCGACATACCTGTATGTGTATCTATAGTGGTTCATCATATCTGTATGTGTATCTATAGTGGTTCATCATACCTGTATGTGTATCTATAGTGGTTCGACATACCTGTATGTGTATCTAGTGTTTCTCAGTAGCTGTATGTATATCTATAATGGTTTATCATACCTGTATGTGTAATATAGTGGTTCATCATACCTGTATGTGTATCTATAGTGTTTCACCGTACCTGTATGTGTATCTATAGTGGTTCATCGTACCTGTATGCGTATTTATAGTGGTTCACCATACCTATAGTGGTTCATCGTACATGTATATGTATCTGTAGTGGTTCACCGTACCTGTATATGTATCTATAGTGGTCCATCGTATCTGTATGTGTATCTGTAGTGGTTCATCATACCTGTATGTGTATCTATAGTGTTTCTCAATACCTATCTATAGTGGTTCACCGTACCTGTATGTGTATATATGTCCATCAAACATTCACAGATACACACCGTTATCTCATTGACACCGAGATTCAAGATGGACGTCTTGGCGACATAAAATTGCTCTGTAAATCTAATTTTTAATGTGGCTAATTTGGATTTCAATCGACGTTATTGCTTTTCTGTTCTTGTTACACGGTTAGAATATCTCTGTCCACAGTATTTCGTCCCCAGTATATATGCTGCTAGAAACTTGTCTTTTGGAATGGCTCCACACTTGGACATCAATTGATTTTTTACTCGAGTAGCTTGAGTGTGTCCAAATGTATTGCAAGTCCAGTCAAAATTATAACTTACATTCCTAATGTTACAACACCTTTTATCTTAGTAAATTAACAATTGAACCACAACAAGATGTTGTGTGTTGAGCTTGTGGATTATTACAGCAAATTGAATGCTTAAGAACTTGATGATGCAGTTCAACCATAGTGTTCTAATCTACCGCATTCAGTAGCAAAAGGCGATGTACAGTTTTCAGTGGCATTGGTGATTTCCAAGTTCAACCATGTTCTACCATTTTAAATGGTAATAGACTTTTCCAGCTATAGCCATGCCCCGCCCATCCATAGTTAAGCTGCACCCACATCTCGCTCGTGTCGGGATCGATCAATACCCGAACGCCCTGACTATCAATTTCCAGAAAGCTATACAAGTAAGCTGTTGAATAGTTTTAAAATAATTTGGCTGTGTGCTGTCGCGGCCTAGGACAGTAACAGCGCCCAGTCAAATTACTTTCAAAATATTCGACAGCATGTTTATTAAATAGTAAAGACATACAATTCGTGCAACTTGTCGGACTAACAGGCGTTTAGGACGGACTAAATCGAGTTATTCATGTAGTAATTGATCATGACGTCATCATACACGTCACGTAGTTGATTATAATGTCATATGATGGATGAACAAACTGAAACGGTCCATTCTACACATTTTACCTGTGTATATTAAACAGTTGATATTATTAACATGAACAACCCCACATACATGAACCTGCCACTAACATATACTAGGTATATATGGAACATTCCCAAAGAATATAGTCTAATTTACAGAATGGTGTATAAAACGGAGATTCAGAAAAACTGAAAAATTATCCAGACAAAGCATTTGGGAAGTTTTATGGAATTTCTGCTATTTTAAAAAATACACCATTACCAAGGCGGTCGTGTTGTGTTCAAAGCAAAATTATGCTAACTGTTTTCTGAACAATTCTATGTGTGCCTATTTTACAGTGGCAAAGTGAAGATTGTTTCAACTTTCAAACTTGTTTAAAAGCTGGTCCATCGATTAGACTAATTTTCTGAAGATCAAAGAACTTTTGGCTGCTTAAAAGCATTATTTTAGAAGGCTTACTTCTAGTGAATATAATATTGTCTAGAACTTCAGCAAGTGCAAATGCTCTAGAGTTGCGACATATATATTCATATATAGGTTCATTTTTTACTTTAGTTTACCTAGGTCACCCCGTAGCACGTAGATTTATGCAATGACTCGGCTGGCTTTGTATTGCTGGCTCCGAATTGTGCGAATACCATGGCGCTCTGTGCTGGTGTCACTTCCGGCATCCTTAGCACATGGACAACCATGGACCATCTTTGCTGGGCGACTTTTACAGACAGCGAAAATGACAATCGTGGCAGCGAACCATGAAGTGTTTCGTAAATACATTTATTGAATTTAATGTTTGTTTTACCACAAACATGATAAAGAAGAAATCAAAACTTAATTTGAAAAAGGTTGATATAAAAATCGCAATTTAAGTAATTGATTTCAGATTGATGTAAATTAGCCAGCTCTGTAGACACATATCTCTGATTATGACATTTCACTATCCAAGGGCAACAATTCTATTACGTTTATATATCACGTGACACAGTTAATATTGCAGACAATTCCGTTACGGTGGGCATCAATTTGTTCAACATAGATGAAATTTGCGTTGTTGCATTAGTTCGAAGAGGAGTAATCTCTCAAAGGAACACACGCTTATGGGATTTATCTCCTCTCCCTGTCACGGCTGTAACACGTGTCTACCTTTATTATTGAAATTAGATCAGATCTATGCTTGCAGCATTGACGATCTGTATGTGTTTGTAGTCCACTAACCAGGACTATCTTCACAGATAGATATACCGGGAAGATTCTCTTCATCCGGCCGTTATCATCATTATTAGTCTTCCGAGAACAACATTTCCAGGGTTCATTTATTTTCAGTGATATGAGACCGACAAATGAAATTGTGCACATCACTGAAAATAAATGAGTGTCATGAACCGAATATATGGCCAAAGACGTTGCTACCACGGGTTACTGGGTCGGTACTTGGCCAATACCGGGCCAATTCGGCCCGCTAATGACCCAGTAGGCCTACTAACCCAGTGACCTGGGTTATCAAGGAGACACACACGCGCTTTTTCGCCCACATTGCAATAATTATGAGATTGCGGTTATGAAAGTTCCTTCGAGATAAAAAGGAAAATGATCATGTCATCCGGATAGCTGGGCTTATGAGTCAAAGAAGCAATATCGAAGTAACTAGACTGGATTATGCCCTTAGACTATCAACATCGAAAGCAATATCAAGATGAAATATTATCAGATGCTGCTATATATCGTTGCTGTATCTAAGATGCAATGCGGGGAATTGACCGTTCCAGTTTATCCATCCATCATATGGCGTCATAATCAACTACGTCACGTGTAGTATGACGTCATAATCAATGATGTCATTCATGACGTAGATAGGTTTGTCACGAACGCTTAATTGATGACGGACTAAGCGTTATTGTACGAATTGTATGTGTTTTCCGGTTAATAAACATACTGTTGAGTATTTTGAAACTAATTTGACTGTGCAGGAATATTGTTGAATATTTTGAAACTAATTTCGCTGGGCGCTGTTGCTGCCATAGGCAGCAACAGCGCCTAGTGAAATTAGTTTCAAAATACTCAACAATATGCCTGTATCGTTTTCTGGAAATTGATAGTCAGCTAGTTCAGTGACAAATCGATCCCAACACGAGCGAGATGTGGGTGGAGCTTAAATAGAGATGGGCGGGGCACCGTGGGGGGCAAATAAAACTGGAGTCATCCAATACATAAATGTATGCAATAATGTTGTTTTTATCAGACAGAATAAATGCACGAACTTTGTTTTATTAAGGTGAACATGTACAAAGAGAATAAATGTTATTGCATGATAATAGTATTTACATCTATCGTCTCTTAATGTTAACTGTATTTATTTTGTCACGCTGTCACGCACAGCTGCGCTGCATCACGCGGATAACTCTCTGAACCTCTTTATGCGCGAGGCTAAACAATGATCGTTTTAGAATCACTCTGAATCTAGGTATCATTATTAAGACACTAACACGACTACTCCATGTTTAAGTCACGTGATGTTACATTCATACCGCATAGACTCTCTATCAGACAGATGTCACGTGCGTAATCACACGTAGCATACATATTTAATAGGTCGCCTTGCCGTATCTAATTGACCTGAAAATGTGTGACTTCCATCGAAACGGTTTCTCAATGGACCTTTCCATTTTTAGCTATGCCCCGCCCATCACTAGCTAAGCTCCACCCACACCTCGCCGTGTTTGGATTGATCGATCCCCCCGAATGCCCTAGCTATCAATTTCCTGAAAACTATACAGGGAAGCTGTTGAATATTTTGTAACTAATTAGACTGGGTGATGTTGCTGCCATAGCCAGCAACAGCGCCCAGTCAAATTAGTTTCAAAATATTCAACAGAATACAAACAATTTGTACAACAGCCCATAGACCGTCTTCAAATATGCGTTCGTGACGTACTTATCGAAATCATTCATGACGTCATTCATTATGATGTCATTGCACACATCACGCAGTTCATTATTACGTCATATGATGGGTGGGTACTCTGGAAAGGACCATTCTCCAATAGAAGAGTTGGTCACGTAATATTTGCTCCAAATCATCTGCTCATGAGAAGGGCTACATTTCGCGAGATGTTACTATACCATCATATTACTTTATATACGTCGATTTCTCTTTATGTTAGCCGCTCATAAAGGCAGGTCTTATGCCAATATACCTGCCATTTAAATAGTTATTTCTTTGCATGAATTCGCTGCAGAATGTTCATGGGATTTCGTTGTACACACTTCCTGGCACACACATCACGTCGTTCTGATGTAAATGTCGTCATTTAAGACATGGATCGCATAATTGACCTTTTCAGTTTTAGCTATGCCCCGCCCATCACTAGCTAAGTTCCACACACACCTCGCTCGTGTTGGGATCGAGCGATCCCTGAACTCCCTGACTATAAATTTCCAGAAAAATATACAGGTAGGCTGTTAAATAATTTGAAACTAATTTGACTGGGCGCTATTGCCGCCTATGGCAGCAACAGCGTCCAATCAAATTAGTTTCAAAATATTCAATAGAATGTTTATTAAATAGCAAATTCATGAAATTCGTACAACATGTCGGACTACTAAGCGTTAAAACCGAACTATTTCGAACCATTCATAACGTCATAATTATGACGTCATCCTACACGTCACGTTGTTGATTATGACGTCATATAATGGATGGATCAACTTGGAAATGGCCATTATCGCCTCAAACTAATTTGACTGATTGTCTTATGTTCATGAAATCAGAGTCAATACAACGAATGTGACCGCCACTTCATAGCAAGAGTATTCCCTTAATACCCGCATTAAGCGAATACTGGAACCATTCTTTAGGACGCACGCATCCTTCATAGATGTATCATGTCATTTGATTGGCTAAGAATTTTCCATGATATCGATGAGACCAACACGCTACCGATATTATATTACACGTAATTGAAGTTCTAGTAATATTAGACAGAACTGTAATCAATAATTGCATCCGCGTGACTGACCGTAGCAAAAATAGCTTCACTAGTCGACACTATTGTAGGCCCCACACCCACACAACTCCCAAAATATCGCCATGAGGAATATGGTTATATGCTTTTGGATCAACTATCTTTGAATGTATTTAGCTGTGGGTAGCAGCTCTATTTAGCTGCGAGTAGCAGCTCAATAAACCGCTATGTTCCTTACTAAGTCAGTCACAAAGGCATATTCCGGGATGTATGTAGAAATCTACCGATGCGGTTGGACTCAAATTTTAACACAACGACAGAACTTGACGTGGAAGAACCCCGATCTTGATCGGGTCTAACTCTGGTTCTGTGGATATCTAAGAAACTACTGTGCCGATTTGGCAAAAATTATAACGCATGGAAAGGTGTGACAACAAACTAGGATACCACAACTTTGGGACTCATCCGAGAAAATCCGGAAAATTCGAAAAAATACTAAAACCGTGGATACCAAGGTTGTATCTACCTTGGTTCCATTTCGTGTGAACAAGGTGATGAGACTATGTAACGAGGGCGTGATATTAACGCTTCGATCGCAGCATTCACGGAAGCTCAGTATCACGCTAATAATGTACAGAGGATGTGGAATATTTTGAAATTCTCACTTAACTTAGTCTCCAAACAGTAAAAAGAACCATTATTAGCGTGTAACGGATTTTTATGTTTTTGGGCCTTTTGGGTTTCAAAGAATTACCTTTATTGAAAGCTCACAATTACTCCGCCTGGCCAAATCTGTGTTTATGATATAAATACACAGATTGAAGCGTGCTGGATGGGGATTTATCCAACGTTTCTTCAAACGATTTGCATCCGGCAGAACATTTACGAAAGATTTACACCAGGCAGATCATGTATGAAAGCTTTACACCCGACAGAACGTCTATGAAAGCTTTACACCCGACAGAACGTCTATGAAAGCTTTACACCAGACAGAACGTCTATGAAAGCTTTACACCCGACAGAACGTCTATGAAAGCTTTACACCCAACAGAACATGTATGATAGCTTTACACCCGACAGAACATGTATGAAAGCTTTACACCCAGCAGAACGTCTATGAAAGCTTTACACCCGACAGAACATGTATGAAAGCTTTACACCCGACAGAACATGTATGAAAGCTTTACACCCGGCAGAACATGTATGAAAGCTTTACACCCAGCAGAACATGTATGAAAGCTTTACACACGACAGAACATGTATGAAAGCTTTACACCCAGCAGAACATGTATGAAAGCTTTACACCCGACAGAACGTCTATGAAAGCTTTACACCCGACAGAACGTCTATGAAAGCTTTACACCCGACAGAACGTCTATGAAAGCTTTACACCCGACAGAACATGTATGATAGCTTTACACCCGACAGAACATGTATGAAAGCTTTACACCCGGCAGAACATGTATGAAAGCTTTACACCCAGCAGAACGTCTATGAAAGCTTTACACCCGACAGAACATGTATGAAAGCTTTACACCCGACAGAACATGTATGAAAGCTTTACACCCTGCAGAACATGTATGAAAGCTTTACACCCGACAGAACGTCTATGAAAGCTTTACACCCGACAGAACGTCTATGAAAGCTTTACACCCGACAGAACGTCTATGAAAGCTTTACACCCGACAGAACGTCTATGAAAGCTTTACACCCGACAGAACATGTATGATAGCTTTACACCCGACAGAACATGTATGATAGCTTTACACCCGACAGAACATGTATGAAAGCTTTACACCCAGCAGAACATGTATGAAAGCTTTACACCCGGCAGAACGTCTATGAAAGCTTTACACCCAGCAGAACATGTATGAAAGCTTTACACCCGACAGAACGTCTATGAAAGCGTTACACCCGACAGAACATGTATGATAGCTTTACACCCGACAGAACGTCTATGAAAGCTTTACACCCGACAGAACATGTATGAAAGCTTTACACCCGACAGAACATGTATGAAAGCTTTACACCCAGCAGAACATGTATGATAGCTTTACACCCGGCAGAACATGTATGAAAGCTTTACACCCGACAGAACGTCTATGAAAGCTTTACACCCGACAGAACATGTATGATAGCTTTACACCCGACAGAACGTCTATGAAAGCTTTACACCCAGCAGAACATGTATGAAAGCTTTACACCCGACAGAACGTCTATGAAAGCTTTAAACCCGACAGAACATGTATGAAAGCTTTACACCCGACAGAACGTCTATGAAAGCTTTACACCCGACAGAACATGTATGAAAGCTTTACACCCGACAGAACATGTATGAAAGCTTTACACCCAGCAGAACATGTATGATAGCTTTACACCCGGCAGAACATGTATGAAAGCTTTACACCCAGCAGAACATGTTTGACAGCTTTACACCCGGCAGAACATGTATGAAAGCTTTACACCCAGCAGAACATGTATGAAAGCTTTACACCCGGCAGAACATGTATGATAGCTTTACACCCGGCAGAACATGTATGAAAGCTTTACACCCGACAGAACATGTATGAAAGCTTTACACCCAGCAGAACATGTATGATAGCTTTACACCCAGCAGAACATGTATGAAAGCTTTACACCCAGCAAAACGTCTATGAAAGCTTTACACCCAGCAGAACATGTATGAAAGCTTTACACCCGGCAGAACATGTATGAAAGCTTTACACCCGGCAGAACATGTATGTAAGCTTTACACCCGGCAGAATGTCTATGAACGCTTTACACGCGGCAGAACATGTATGAAAGCTTTACACCCGACAGAACATGTATGAAAGCTTTACAGCCGGCAGAACATGTATGAAAGCTTTACACCCAGCAGAACGTCTATGAAAGCTTTACACCCGGCAGAACGTCTATGAAAGCTTTACACCCGACAGAACATGTATGAAAGCTTTACACCCGGCAGAACATGTATGAAAGCTTTACACCCGACAGAACGTCTATGAAAGCTTTACACCCGACAGAACGTCTATGAAAGCTTTACACCCGACAGAACGTCTATGAAAGCTTTACACCCGACAGAACGTCTATGAAAGCTTTACACCCGACAGAACATGTATGATAGCTTTACACCCGACAGAACATGTATGAAAGCTTTACACCCAGCAGAACATGTATGAAAGCTTTACACCCGGCAGAACGTCTATGAAAGCTTTACACCCAGCAGAACATGTATGAAAGCTTTACACCCGACAGAACGTCTATGAAAGCTTTACACCCGACAGAACATGTATGATAGCTTTACACCCGACAGAACATGTATGAAAGCTTTACACCCAGCAGAACATGTATGAAAGCTTTACACCCGGCAGAACGTCTATGAAAGCTTTACACCCAGCAGAACATGTATGAAAGCTTTACACCCGACAGAACGTCTATGAAAGCTTTACACCCGACAGAACATGTATGATAGCTTTACACCCGACAGAACGTCTATGAAAGCTTTACACCCAGCAGAACATGTATGAAAGCTTTACACCCGACAGAACGTCTATGAAAGCTTTAAACCCGACAGAACATGTATGAAAGCTTTACACCCGACAGAACGTCTATGAAAGCTTTACACCCGACAGAACATGTATGAAAGCTTTACACCCGACAGAACATGTATGAAAGCTTTACACCCAGCAGAACATGTATGATAGCTTTACACCCGGCAGAACATGTATGAAAGCTTTACACCCAGCAGAACATGTATGAAAGCTTTACACCCAGCAGAACATGTTTGAAAGCTTTACACCCAGCAGAACATGTATGAAAGCTTTACACCCGGCAGAACATGTATGATAGCTTTACACCCGGCAGAACATGTATGAAAGCTTTACACCCGACAGAACATGTATGAAAGCTTTACACCCAGAAGAACATGTATGATAGCTTTACACCCAGCAGAACATGTATGAAAGCTTTACACCCAGCAAAACGTCTATGAAAGCTTTACACCCAGCAGAACATGTATGAAAGCTTTACACCCGGCAGAACATGTATGAAAGCTTTACACCCGGCAGAACATGTATGAAAGCTTTACACCCGGCAGAATGTCTATGAACGCGTTACACGCGGCAGAACATGTATGAAAGCTTTACACCCGACAGAACATGTATGAAAGCTTTACAGCCGGCAGAACATGTATGAAAGCTTTACACCCAGCAGAACGTCTATGAAAGCTTTACACCCGGCAGAACGTCTATGAAAGCTTTACACCCGACAAAACATGTATGAAAGCTTTACACCCAGCAGAACATGTATGAAAGCTTTACACCCCGCAGAACGTCTATGAAAGCTTTACACCCGACAGAACATGTATGAAAGCTTTACACCCGACAGAACATGTATGAAAGCTTTACACCCAGCAGAACATGTATGAAAGCTTTCCCCCAGCAGAACATGTATGAAAGCGTTACACCCAGCAGAACGTCTATGAAAGCTTTACAGCCGACAGAACATGTATGAAAGCTTTACACCTGGAAGAACGTCTATGAAAGCTTTACACCCGACAGAACATGTATGAAAGCTTTACACCCGACAGAACATGTATGAAAGCTTTACACCCAGCAGAACATGTATGAAAGCTTTACACCCAGCAGAACATGTATGAAAGCTTTACACCAAGCAGAACATGTATGAAAGCTTTACACCCGGCAGAACGTCTATGAAAGCTTTACACCCGACAGAACATGTATGAAAGCTTTACACCCAGCAGAACATGTATGAAAGCTTTACACCCGGAAGAACGTCTATGAAAGCTTAACACCCGACAGAACATGTATGAAAGCTTTACACCCGACAGAACATGTATGAAAGCTTTACACCCAGCAGAACATGTATGAAAGCTTTACACCCAGCAGAACATGTATGAAAGTTTTACACCCAGCAGAACATGTATGAAAGCTTTACACCCGGCAGAACGTCTATTAAAGCTTTACACCCGACAGAACATGTATGAAAGCTTTACACCCGACAGAACATGTATGAAAGCTTTACACCCAGCAGAACATGTCTGAAAGCTTTACACCCAGCAGAACATGTATGAAACTTTACACCCAGCAGAACATGTATGAAAGCTTTACACCCAGCAGCACATGTATGAAAGCTTTACACCCAGCAGAACATGTATGAAAGCTTTACACCCGGCAGAACATGTATGAAAGCTTTACACCCGACAGAACATGTATAAAAGCTTTACACCCGACAGAACGTCTATGAAAGCTTTACACCCAGCAGAACATGTATGAAAGCTTTACACCCGGCAGAACGTCTATGAAAGCTTTACACCCGACAGAACATGTATGAAAGCTTTACACCCGGCAGAACATGTATGAAAGCTTTACACCCGACAGAACATGTATGAAAGCTTTACACCCGACAGAACGTCTATGAAAGCCTTACACCCAGCAGAACATGTAAGAAAGCTTTACACCCGGCAGAACGTCTATGAAAGCTTTACACCCGACAGAACATGTATGAAAGCTTTACACCCGACAGAACATGTATGAAAGCTTTACACCCAGCAGAACATGTATGAAAGCTTTACACCCGACAGAACGTCTATGAAAGCTTTACACCCGGCAGAATGTCTATGAACGCTTTACACGCGGCAGAACATATATGAAAGCTTTACAACCGGCAGAACAGGTATGAAAGCTTTACACCCGGCAGAACGTCTATGAAAGCTTTACACCCAGCAGAACATGTATGCAGGCTTTACACCCGGCTGAACACGCATGAAAGCGTTACACCCAGCAGCACATGTATGAAAGCTTTACACCCAGCAGAACATGTATGAAAGCTTTACACCCGACAGAACATGTATGATAGCTTTACACCCAGCAGAACGTCTATGAAAACTTTACACCCGGCAGAACATGTATGAAAGCTTTACACCCGACAGAACAGGTATGAAAGCTTTACACCCGGCAGAACGTCTATGAAAGCTTTACACCCAGCAGAACATGTATGCAAGCTTTACACCCGGCTGAACACGCATGAAAGCTTTACACCCAGCAGAACATGTATGAAAGCTTTACACCCGACAGAACATCTATGAAAGCTTTACACCCGGCAGAACATGTATGAAAGCTTTACACCCGGCAGAACATGTATGAAAGCTTTACACCCGGCAGAACATGTATGAAAGCTTTACACCCGGCAGAACATGTATGAAAGCTTTACACCCAGCAGAACGTCTATGAAAGCTTTACACCCGGCAGAACATGTATGAAAGCTTTACACCCGGCAGAACATGTATGAAAGCTTTACACCCAGCAGAACGTCTATGAAAGCTTTACACCCGACAGAACATGTATGAAAGCTTTACACCCGACAGAACATGTATGAAAGCTTTACACCCAGCAGAACGTCTATGAAAGCTTTACACCCGACAGAACATGTATGAAAGCTTTACACCCGACAGAACATGTATGAAAGCTTTACACCCGACAGAACATGTATGAAAGCTTTACACCCAGCAGAACGTCTATGAAAGCTTTACACCCGACAGAACATGTATGAAACTTTACACCCAGCAGAACATGTATGAAAGCTTTACACCCAGCAGCACATGTATGAAAGCTTTACACCCAGCAGAACATGTATGAAAGCTTTACACCCGGCAGAACATGTATGAAAGCTTTACACCCGACAGAACATGTATGAAAGCTTTACACCCGACAGAACGTCTATGAAAGCTTTACACCCAGCAGAACATGTATGAAAGCTTTACACCCGGCAGAACGTCTATGAAAGTTTTACACCCGACAGAACATGTATGAAAGCTTTACACCCGGCAGAACATGTATGAAAGCTTTACACCAGACAGAACATGTATGACAGCTTTACACCCGACAGAACGTCTATGAAAGCTTTACACCCAGCAGAACATGTAAGAAAGCTTTACACCCGGCAGAACGTCTATGAAAGCTTTACACCCGACAGAACATGTATGAAAGCTTTACACCCGACAGAACATGTATGAAAGCTTTACACCCAGCAGAACATGTATGAAAGCTTTACACCCGACAGAACGTCTATGAAAGCTTTACACCCGGCAGAATGTCTATGAACGCTTTACACGCGGCAGAACATATATGAAAGCTTTACAACCGGCAGAACAGGTATGAAAGCTTTACACCCGGCAGAACGTCTATGAAAGCTTTACACCCAGCAGAACATGTATGCAGGCTTTACACCCGGCTGAACACGCATGAAAGCGTTACACCCAGCAGCACATGTATGAAAGCTTTACACCCAGCAGAACATGTATGAAAGCTTTACACCCGACAGAACATGTATGATAGCTTTACACCCAGCAGAACGTCTATGAAAACTTTACACCCGGCAGAACATGTATGAAAGCTTTACACCCGACAGATCAGGTATGAAAGCTTTACACCCGGCAGAACGTCTATGAAAGCTTTACACCCAGCAGAACATGTATGCAAGCTTTACACCCGGCTGAACACGCATGAAAGCTTTACACCCAGCAGAACATGTATGAAAGCTTTACACCCGACAGAACATCTATGAAAGCTTTACACCCGGCAGAACATGTATGAAAGCTTTACACCCGGCAGAACATGTATGAAAGCTTTACACCCGGCAGAACATGTATGAAAGCTTTACACCCGGCAGAACATGTATGAAAGCTTTACACCCAGCAGAACGTCTATGAAAGCTTTACACCCGGCAGAACATGTATGAAAGCTTTACACCCGGCAGAACATGTATGAAAGCTTTACACCCAGCAGAACGTCTATGAAAGCTTTACACCCGACAGAACATGTATGAAAGCTTTACACCCGACAGAACATGTATGAAAGCTTTACACCCAGCAGAACGTCTATGAAAGCTTTACACCCGACAGAACATGTATGAAAGCTTTACACCCGACAGAACATGTATGAAAGCTTTACACCCGACAGAACATGTATGAAAGCTTTACACCCAGCAGAACGTCTATGAAAGCTTTACACCCGACAGAACATGTATGAAACTTTACACCCAGCAGAACATGTATGAAAGCTTTACACCCAGCAGCACATGTATGAAAGCTTTACACCCAGCAGAACATGTATGAAAGCTTTACACCCGGCAGAACATGTATGAAAGCTTTACACCCGACAGAACATGTATGAAAGCTTTACACCCGACAGAACCTCTATGAAAGCTTTACACCCAGCAGAACATGTATGAAAGCTTTACACCCGGCAGAACGTCTATGAAAGTTTTACACCCGACAGAACATGTATGAAAGCTTTACACCCGGCAGAACATGTATGAAAGCTTTACACCAGACAGAACATGTATGACAGCTTTACACCCGACAGAACGTCTATGAAAGCTTTACACCCAGCAGAACATGTAAGAAAGCTTTACACCCGGCAGAACGTCTATGAAAGCTTTACACCCGACAGAACATGTATGAAAGCTTTACACCCGACAGAACATGTATGAAAGCTTTACACCCAGCAGAACATGTATGAAAGCTTTACACCCGACAGAACGTCTATGAAAGCTTTACACCCGGCAGAATGTCTATGAACGCTTTACACGCGGCAGAACATATATGAAAGCTTTACAACCGGCAGAACAGGTATGAAAGCTTTACACCCGGCAGAACGTCTATGAAAGCTTTACACCCAGCAGAACATGTATGCAGGCTTTACACCCGGCTGAACACGCATGAAAGCGTTACACCCAGCAGCACATGTATGAAAGCTTTACACCCAGCAGAACATGTATGAAAGCTTTACACCCGACAGAACATGTATGATAGCTTTACACCCAGCAGAACGTCTATGAAAACTTTACACCCGGCAGAACATGTATGAAAGCTTTACACCCGACAGATCAGGTATGAAAGCTTTACACCCGGCAGAACGTCTATGAAAGCTTTACACCCAGCAGAACATGTATGCAAGCTTTACACCCGGCTGAACACGCATGAAAGCTTTACACCCAGCAGAACATGTATGAAAGCTTTACACCCGACAGAACATCTATGAAAGCTTTACACCCGGCAGAACATGTATGAAAGCTTTACACCCGGCAGAACATGTATGAAAGTTTTACACCCGGCAGAACATGTATGAAAGCTTTACACCCGGCAGAACATGTATGAAAGCTTTACACCCAGCAGAACGTCTATGAAAGCTTTACACCCGGCAGAACATGTATGAAAGCTTTACACCCGGCAGAACATGTATGAAAGCTTTACACCCAGCAGAACGTCTATGAAAGCTTTACACCCGACAGAACATGTATGAAAGCTTTACACCCGACAGAACATGTATGAAAGCTTTACACCCAGCAGAACGTCTATGAAAGCTTTACACCCGACAGAACATGTATGAAAGCTTTACACCCGACAGAACATGTATGAAAGCTTTACACTCAGCAGAACGTCTATGAAAGCTTTACACCCGGCAGAACATGTATGAAAGCTTTACACCCGGCAGAACATGTATGAAAGCTTTAAACCCGACAGAACATGTATGAAAGCTTTACACCCGGCAGAACATGTATGAAAGCTTTACACCCGGCAGAACATGTATGAAAGCTTTACACCCGACAGAACATGTATGAAAGCTTTACACCCGGCAGAACATGTATGAAAGCTTTACACCCGGCAGAACATGTATGAAAGCTTTACACCCAGCAGAACGTCTATGAAAGCTTTACACCCGACAGAACATGTATGAAAGCTTTACACCCGACAGAACATGTATGAAAGCTTTACACCCGGCAGAACGTCTATGAAAGCTTTACACCCGGCAGAACATCTATGAAAGCTTTACACCCGGCAGAACATGTATGAAAGCCTTACACCCAGCAGAACATGTATGAAAGCTTTACACCCGACAGAACATATATGAAAGCTTTACACCCAGCAGAACATGTATGAAAGCTTTACACCCAGCAGAACACGTATGAAAACTGTACACCCAACAGAACGTCTATGAAAGCTTTACACCCAGCAGAACATGTATGAAAGCTTTACACCCGACAGAACATGTATGAAAGCTTTACACCCGACAGAACATGTATGAAAGCTTTACACCCAGCAGAACATGTCTGAAAGCTTTACACCCAGCAGAACATGTATGAAACTTTACACCCAGCAGAACATGTATGAAAGCTTTACACCCAGCAGCACATGTATGAAAGCTTTACACCCAGCAGAACATGTATGAAAGCTTTACACCCAGCAGAACATGTATGAAAGCTTTACACCCGACAGAACATGTATGAAAGCGTTACACCCGACAGAACGTCTATGAAAGCTTTACACCCAGCAGAACATGTATGAAAGCTTTACACCCGGCAGAACGTCTATGAAAGCTTTACACCCGACAGAACATGTATGAAAGCTTTACACCCGACAGAACATGTATGAAAGCTTTACACCCAGCAGAACATGTATGAAAGCTTTACACCCAGCAGAACATGTATGAAAGCTTTACACCAGACAGAACGTCTATGAAAGCTTTACACCCGGCAGAATGTCTATGAACGCTTTACACACGGCAGAACATATATGAAAGCTTTACACCCGGCAGAACAGGTATGAAAGCTTTACACCCGGCAGAACGTCTATGAAAGCTTTACACCCAGCAGAACATGTATGCAGGCTTTACACCCGGCTGAACACGCATGAAAGCGTTACACCCAGCAGCACATGTATGAAAGCTTTACACCCAGCAGAACATGTATGAAAGCTTTACACCCGACAGAACATGTATGAAAGCTTTACACCCAGCAGAACGTCTATGAAAACTTTACACCCGGCAGAACATGTATGAAAGCTTTACACCCGACAGAACAGGTATGAAAGCTTTACACCCGGCAGAACGTCTATGAAAGCTTTACACCCAACAGAACATGTATGCAAGCTTTACACCCGGCTGAACACGCATGAAAGCTTTACGCCCAGCAGAACATGTATAAAAGCTTTACACCCGACAGAACATCTATGAAAGCTTTACACCCGGCAGAACATGTATGAAAGCTTTACACCCGGCAGAACATGTATGAAAGCTTTACACCCGGCAGAACATGTATGAAAGCTTTACACCCGGCAGAACATGTATGAAAGCTTTACACCCAGCAGAACGTCTATGAAAGCTTTACACCCGGCAGAACATGTATGAAAGCTTTACACCCGGCAGAACATGTATGAAAGCTTTACACCCAGCAGAACGTCTATGAAAACTTTACACCCGACAGAACATGTATGAAAGCTTTACACCCGACAGAACATGTATGAAAGCTTTACACCCAGCAGAACGTCTATGAAAGCTTTACACCCAGCAGAACATGTATGCAGGCTTTACACCCGGCTGAACACGCATGAAAGCTTTACACCCAGCAGAACATGTATGAAAGCTTTACACCCGACAGAACATCTATGAAAGCTTTACACCCGGCAGAACATGTATGAAAGCTTTACACCCGGCAGAACATGTATGAAAGCTTTACACCCGGCAGAACATGTATGAAAGCTTTACACCCGGCAGAACATGTATGAAAGCTTTACACCCAGCAGAACGTCTATGAAAGCTTTACACCCGGCAGAACATGTATGAAAGCTTTACACCCGGCAGAACATGTATGAAAGCTTTACACCCAGCAGAACGTCTATGAAAGCTTTACACCCGACAGAACATGTATGAAAGCTTTACACCCGACAGAACATGTATGAAAGCTTTACACCCAGCAGAACGTCTATGAAAGCTTTACACCCGACAGAACATGTATGAAAGCTTTACACCCGACAGAACATGTATGAAAGCTTTACACCCGACAGAACATGTATGAAAGCTTTACACCCAGCAGAACGTCTATGAAAGCTTTACACCCGACAGAACATGTATGAAACTTTACACCCAGCAGAACATGTATGAAAGCTTTACACCCAGCAGCACATGTATGAAAGCTTTACACCCAGCAGAACATGTATGAAAGCTTTACACCCGGCAGAACATGTATGAAAGCTTTACACCCGACAGAACATGTATGAAAGCTTTACACCCGACAGAACGTCTATGAAAGCTTTACACCCAGCAGAACATGTATGAAAGCTTTACACCCGGCAGAACGTCTATGAAAGTTTTACACCCGACAGAACATGTATGAAAGCTTTACACCCGGCAGAACATGTATGAAAGCTTTACACCAGACAGAACATGTATGACAGCTTTACACCCGACAGAACGTCTATGAAAGCTTTACACCCAGCAGAACATGTAAGAAAGCTTTACACCCGGCAGAACGTCTATGAAAGCTTTACACCCGACAGAACATGTATGAAAGCTTTACACCCGACAGAACATGTATGAAAGCTTTACACCCAGCAGAACATGTATGAAAGCTTTACACCCGACAGAACGTCTATGAAAGCTTTACACCCGGCAGAATGTCTATGAACGCTTTACACGCGGCAGAACATATATGAAAGCTTTACAACCGGCAGAACAGGTATGAAAGCTTTACACCCGGCAGAACGTCTATGAAAGCTTTACACCCAGCAGAACATGTATGCAGGCTTTACACCCGGCTGAACACGCATGAAAGCGTTACACCCAGCAGCACATGTATGAAAGCTTTACACCCAGCAGAACATGTATGAAAGCTTTACACCCGACAGAACATGTATGATAGCTTTACACCCAGCAGAACGTCTATGAAAACTTTACACCCGGCAGAACATGTATGAAAGCTTTACACCCGACAGATCAGGTATGAAAGCTTTACACCCGGCAGAACGTCTATGAAAGCTTTACACCCAGCAGAACATGTATGCAAGCTTTACACCCGGCTGAACACGCATGAAAGCTTTACACCCAGCAGAACATGTATGAAAGCTTTACACCCGACAGAACATCTATGAAAGCTTTACACCCGGCAGAACATGTATGAAAGCTTTACACCCGGCAGAACATGTATGAAAGCTTTACACCCGGCAGAACATGTATGAAAGCTTTACACCCGGCAGAACATGTATGAAAGCTTTACACCCAGCAGAACGTCTATGAAAGCTTTACACCCGGCAGAACATGTATGAAAGCTTTACACCCGGCAGAACATGTATGAAAGCTTTACACCCAGCAGAACGTCTATGAAAGCTTTACACCCGACAGAACATGTATGAAAGCTTTACACCCGACAGAACATGTATGAAAGCTTTACACCCAGCAGAACGTCTATGAAAGCTTTACACCCGACAGAACATGTATGAAAGCTTTACACCCGACAGAACATGTATGAAAGCTTTACACCCGACAGAACATGTATGAAAGCTTTACACCCAGCAGAACGTCTATGAAAGCTTTACACCCGACAGAACATGTATGAAACTTTACACCCAGCAGAACATGTATGAAAGCTTTACACCCAGGAGCACATGTATGAAAGCTTTACACCCAGCAGAACATGTATGAAAGCTTTACACCCGGCAGAACATGTATGAAAGCTTTACACCCGACAGAACATGTATGAAAGCTTTACACCCGACAGAACCTCTATGAAAGCTTTACACCCAGCAGAACATGTATGAAAGCTTTACACCCGGCAGAACGTCTATGAAAGTTTTACACCCGACAGAACATGTATGAAAGCTTTACACCCGGCAGAACATGTATGAAAGCTTTACACCAGACAGAACATGTATGACAGCTTTACACCCGACAGAACGTCTATGAAAGCTTTACACCCAGCAGAACATGTAAGAAAGCTTTACACCCGGCAGAACGTCTATGAAAGCTTTACACCCGACAGAACATGTATGAAAGCTTTACACCCGACAGAACATGTATGAAAGCTTTACACCCAGCAGAACATGTATGAAAGCTTTACACCCGACAGAACGTCTATGAAAGCTTTACACCCGGCAGAATGTCTATGAACGCTTTACACGCGGCAGAACATATATGAAAGCTTTACAACCGGCAGAACAGGTATGAAAGCTTTACACCCGGCAGAACGTCTATGAAAGCTTTACACCCAGCAGAACATGTATGCAGGCTTTACACCCGGCTGAACACGCATGAAAGCGTTACACCCAGCAGCACATGTATGAAAGCTTTACACCCAGCAGAACATGTATGAAAGCTTTACACCCGACAGAACATGTATGATAGCTTTACACCCAGCAGAACGTCTATGAAAACTTTACACCCGGCAGAACATGTATGAAAGCTTTACACCCGACAGATCAGGTATGAAAGCTTTACACCCGGCAGAACGTCTATGAAAGCTTTACACCCAGCAGAACATGTATGCAAGCTTTACACCCGGCTGAACACGCATGAAAGCTTTACACCCAGCAGAACATGTATGAAAGCTTTACACCCGACAGAACATCTATGAAAGCTTTACACCCGGCAGAACATGTATGAAAGCTTTACACCCGGCAGAACATGTATGAAAGTTTTACACCCGGCAGAACATGTATGAAAGCTTTACACCCGGCAGAACATGTATGAAAGCTTTACACCCAGCAGAACGTCTATGAAAGCTTTACACCCGGCAGAACATGTATGAAAGCTTTACACCCGGCAGAACATGTATGAAAGCTTTACACCCAGCAGAACGTCTATGAAAGCTTTACACCCGACAGAACATGTATGAAAGCTTTACACCCGACAGAACATGTATGAAAGCTTTACACCCAGCAGAACGTCTATGAAAGCTTTACACCCGACAGAACATGTATGAAAGCTTTACACCCGACAGAACATGTATGAAAGCTTTACACTCAGCAGAACGTCTATGAAAGCTTTACACCCGGCAGAACATGTATGAAAGCTTTACACCCGGCAGAACATGTATGAAAGCTTTAAACCCGACAGAACATGTATGAAAGCTTTACACCCGGCAGAACATGTATGAAAGCTTTACACCCGGCAGAACATGTATGAAAGCTTTACACCCGACAGAACATGTATGAAAGCTTTACACCCGGCAGAACATGTATGAAAGCTTTACACCCGGCAGAACATGTATGAAAGCTTTACACCCAGCAGAACGTCTATGAAAGCTTTACACCCGACAGAACATGTATGAAAGCTTTACACCCGACAGAACATGTATGAAAGCTTTACACCCGGCAGAACGTCTATGAAAGCTTTACACCCGGCAGAACATCTATGAAAGCTTTACACCCGGCAGAACATGTATGAAAGCCTTACACCCAGCAGAACATGTATGAAAGCTTTACACCCGACAGAACATATATGAAAGCTTTACACCCAGCAGAACATGTATGAAAGCTTTACACCCAGCAGAACACGTATGAAAACTGTACACCCAACAGAACGTCTATGAAAGCTTTACACCCAGCAGAACATGTATGAAAGCTTTACACCCGACAGAACATGTATGAAAGCTTTACACCCGACAGAACATGTATGAAAGCTTTACACCCAGCAGAACATGTCTGAAAGCTTTACACCCAGCAGAACATGTATGAAACTTTACACCCAGCAGAACATGTATGAAAGCTTTACACCCAGCAGCACATGTATGAAAGCTTTACACCCAGCAGAACATGTATGAAAGCTTTACACCCAGCAGAACATGTATGAAAGCTTTACACCCGACAGAACATGTGTGAAAGCGTTACACCCGACAGAACGTCTATGAAAGCTTTACACCCAGCAGAACATGTATGAAAGCTTTACACCCGGCAGAACGTCTATGAAAGCTTTACACCCGACAGAACATGTATGAAAGCTTTACACCCGACAGAACATGTATGAAAGCTTTACACCCAGCAGAACATGTATGAAAGCTTTACACCCAGCAGAACATGTATGAAAGCTTTACACCAGACAGAACGTCTATGAAAGCTTTACACCCGGCAGAATGTCTATGAACGCTTTACACGCGGCAGAACATATATGAAAGCTTTACACCCGGCAGAACAGGTATGAAAGCTTTACACCCGGCAGAACGTCTATGAAAGCTTTACACCCAGCAGAACATGTATGCAGGCTTTACACCCGGCTGAACACGCATGAAAGCGTTACACCCAGCAGCACATGTATGAAAGCTTTACACCCAGCAGAACATGTATGAAAGCTTTACACCCGACAGAACATGTATGAAAGCTTTACACCCAGCAGAACGTCTATGAAAACTTTACACCCGGCAGAACATGTATGAAAGCTTTACACCCGACAGAACAGGTATGAAAGCTTTACACCCGGCAGAACGTCTATGAAAGCTTTACACCCAGCAGAACATGTATGCAAGCTTTACACCCGGCTGAACACGCATGAAAGCTTTACGCCCAGCAGAACATGTATAAAAGCTTTACACCCGACAGAACATCTATGAAAGCTTTACACCCGGCAGAACATGTATGAAAGCTTTACACCCGGCAGAACATGTATGAAAGCTTTACACCCGGCAGAACATGTATGAAAGCTTTACACCCGGCAGAACATGTATGAAAGCTTTACACCCAGCAGAACGTCTATGAAAGCTTTACACCCGGCAGAACATGTATGAAAGCTTTACACCCGGCAGAACATGTATGAAAGCTTTACACCCAGCAGAACGTCTATGGAAACTTTACACCCGACAGAACATGTATGAAAGCTTTACACCCGACAGAACATGTATGAAAGCTTTACACCCAGCAGAACGTCTATGAAAGCTTTACACCCGGCAGAACATGTATGAAAGCTTTACACCCGGCAGAACATGTATGAAAGCTTTACACCCGGCAGAACATGTATGAAAGCTTTACACCCAGCAGAACGTCTATGAAAGCTTTACACCCGACAGAACATGTATGAAAGCTTTACACCCGACAGAACATGTATGAAAGCTTTACACCCGGCAGAACATGTATGAAAGCTTTACACCCGGCAGAACATGTATGAAAGCTTTACACCCAGCAGAACGTCTATGAAAGCTTTACACCCGACAGAACATGTATGAAAGCTTTACACCCGACAGAACATGTATGAAAGCTTTACACCCGGCAGAACGTCTATGAAAGCTTTACACCCGGCAGAACATGTATGAAAGCTTTACACCCGGCAGAACATGTATGAAAGCCTTACACCCAGCAGAACATGTATGAAAGCTTTACACCCGACAGAACATATATGAAAGCTTTACACCCAGCAGAACATGTATGAAAGCTTTACACCCAGCAGAACACGTATGAAAACTGTACACCCAACAGAACGTCTATGAAAGCTTTACACCCAGCAGAACATGTATGAAAGCTTTACACCCGACAGAACATGTATGAAAGCGTTACACCCAGCAGAACATGTATGAAAGCTTTACACCCAGCAGAACGTCTATGAAAGCTTTACACCCGACAGAACATGTATGAAAGCTTTACACCCAGCAGAACATGTATGATAGCTTTACACCCAGCAGAACATGTATAAAAGCTTTACACCCATCAGAACATATATCAACGGTTTACACCCGGATGAACATCTATGAAAGCTTTACACCCGACAGAACGTCTATGAAAGCTTTACACCCGGCAGAACGTCTATGAATGCTTTACACCCGGCGGAACATGTATGAAAGCTTTACACCCGACAGAATAGGTATGAAAGCTTTACACCCGGCAGAACGTCTATGAAAGCTTTACACCCAGCAGAACATGTATGCAGGCTTTACACCCGGCTGAACACGCATGAAAGCTTTACACCCGACAGAACGTCTATGAAAGCTTTACACCCAGCAGAACATGTATGAAAGCTTTACACCTGGCAGAGCATGTATGAAAGCTTTACACCTGGCAGAACATGTATGAAAGCTTTACACCCAGCATAACATCTATGAAAGCTTTACACCCGACAGAACATGTATGAAAGCTTTACACCCGGCAGAACATGTATGAAAGCTTTACACCCGGCAGAACATGTATGAAAGCTTTACACCCGGCAGAACATGTATGAAAGCTTTACACCCGACAGAACGTCTATGAAAGCTTTACACCCAGCAGAACATGTATGAAAGCTTTACACCCAGCAGAACATGTATGAAAGCTTTACACCCGACAGAACGTCTATGAAAGCTTTACACCCGACAGAACATGTATGAAAGCTTTACACCCGACAGAACATGTATGAAAGCTTTACACCCGGCAGAACATGTCTGAAAGCTTTACACCCGGCAGAACATGTATGAAAGCTTTACACCCAGCAGAACGTCTATGAAAGCTTTACACCCAGCAGAACATGTATGAAAGCTTTACACCCGACAGAACATGTATGAAAGCTTTACACCCGGCAGAACATGTATGAAAGCTTTACACCTGGCAGAGCATGTATCAAAGCTTTACACCCGGCTGAACATGTATGAAAGCTTTACACCCGACAGAACGTCTATGAAAGCTTTACACCCAGCAGAACATGTATGAAAGCTTTACACCTGGCAGAGCATTACGAAAGCTGTACACCCGGAAAAGCATGTATGAAAGCTTTACACCAGGCAGAACATGCAAGACAGATGATTGACGCAATTGCCCAGAAATGGGGGATAAAGCGAACTGGATCTTGAAAGGATACAAGTACTATTATAAGCATACATCATACCAAACAAGATTATTTTGAAACTAACTGGAACTAATTTGTCTGGGCTCTATTGCTACCATAGAACATGCACGCGTGGTGTGTATAGCCGTGAAATTTGTTATAGTCAGAGACTATAGACCGGGCGTATGCATACCTTCACTATGGGACCAGTAGTCCAGACCGCGGGTGACGCGAGTTCAGTAACCTCAAGCGGGCGTGCTCCGAACACACGTGTCATGCG